>JAPZEB010000022.1:6462273-6479310 GCA_029783705.1 Chaetodon striatus
ACACACCTAAAAGTGGACAACAGAATAGCTTATATACATTTTTGGGGTTGTTACTCAAGGGTTGCTTCACTCATTGTTTGTATGTCCTGAAGATGGTCGTCTGACCGAAAGCTTGGCAAATAAACTTGCAAAGGATTTAAGTGTGCAGACAGTTTATTTTGAGATTTGGGGTTGTTACTCAAAAAAGTAATGTATCACACAATACTTATTTCTTTTAATAGTGTTATGCATACTTTAATTGATTACTCCATGAAGAAAGTAATCTTTCCACACAACTTATTACATTACCTTGGTGTTACTACACAACATCATCTTAGACAAAATTAAAGTGTGTTTTTTATTAAGGTAAGGTAACATGACGTATCTCATGTGAAAGACATCAACATATTATGTCATGTTGTGTAAATAACTCAGTGTTGACTTTTGGTTTTACACGGGACACAAACACCTGTTTCCTGGATGAAAGTCCTGTGCTTGTTTGGCCCATCCACCTCTCGCCCTCGCTGTCTCTAACCCTTAACAGCCTTTGTATCTCTTTATTCTACATGGCCTGACTTCTTCCTTTGCTTCCATAATCATTACTGTGGCCACAAGACATCACGGCATAACAAAAAACGTATATATGGGTTGCAATTTTTGCTCGCAAAACTGTCCTATGTGGTTGTGTTTTGGAGAAGGACAGTCTTGGTAATCTGCATGAGAAATAAGAAGGGGAAAAATTATTATAATAATCATCTGCTTAGAGTGATCAGTTTGATCACTGTGTTATATTATTGCATTATAAGTACCGATGCAATAGTATATTCACAACATAAATTCTGCAGCTGGAAAAGGTGGGAGTAATTTTAATTTATTTACATACTGCTGGTAGTTTGTGAATATATGCTTTTGGGAACCAAAAAGTTTTATTTTAAACTATAATCCACCCATTTTCTAACCGCTTATCCTCTTGAGGGTCGCGGGGGGCTGAAGCTTATCCCAGCTGACAGTGGGTGAGAGGCAGGGTACACCTTGGACAGGTCACCAGACTATTGCGAGACAGACAACCATTCACACCTACAGTCAATTTAGAGTCACCAATTAACCTATCCCCAACCTGCATGTCTTTGGACTGTGGGAGGAAGCCGGAGTACCCGGAGAGAACCCACGCTGACACGGGGAGAACATGCAAACTCCGCACAGATGGGCTCCTGCACCTGGGATCCAACCAGGAACCCTCTTGCTGTGAGGCAACAGTGCTAACCACCACACCACCGTGCCAATTTGCAAATCATTGCATTGTGTTTTTATATATGTTTTGCACAGCATTCCAACTTTTTGGGAATCAGGGTTGTACTATATTTGTGTAAAAGTAGTCTCCACCCTTATAATTTAATGCATGTATACAGAAAATGGGAAACTTGAAACTGTCTGACACATGCCCTAAAACCTGATCCAGCCAAGCTGAGTAAATGATCCTCACTAATCCTAAAGAAATTCATTTTCTGTTACAATTCACAGTCTTTCTGACAGCTTAGAATATCATTGCCCTAACAACAGCTTTGAATCTTGACTGAATCACAGTGTCTGCAGTAATAGTTTGACACACAGACTGTCATTTAAATGCATTACAGTAATTCCGTCAAAAAGAAGCAAGAATTCAATTACTTTCCAACAAATGAGGGTCTCTGTATCAGTAGAGGTAAAAAAAACAAAACAATTACAACTGGCGTCTAAATCAGTATGCCTCCATAGGCCAGTCTGTGGTGGCAAGTACTTCTCTCCCTCCTGCATTAACTGCACTGATTCAACCACAGCTTGTGTTGACACCACATTTTGACTGGAGATGAGATAGACAGTGTTTTTTTTTCTTCTTTACGCTCCGTCTCCTGCCAGACAAAGGAGATCCTTTTTTCTCAGATCTTGATTAGCCGATCTACTTCTCCCTCTCTCCAGCTCTGTCTCTTCGGCTTCAACCATTATTAACAAGATCCAGATCATGACGGGTCCTCATTTGAAGCGTTGCTAATCGGGAGTCAGGCTGCTGTGCTCGAAGGCACAAATGTCACATGCAGCTACTTATCAAATGTCAGTTTACTTGCAGGGTAGCTTTTTCCCATTTTCATGTTTGTCTGATATGAACCTCCATTATCAATATTATTAGTGTGGTTGTTTTGCTGTTGCAGCCAAGCAGAAAGATGTTGCTCTATCAGTTCCTTAGATCAGTGCTGGAATAGCTTTTGCAAAAAAAAAAAAAATGTGTTTACACAGTGCTTCCATGTGATCTAATGGCCTCAGCAGAATGGATTTCAAAATGAAAGAACCGGCCGTCTCATTTGAATAAAGTGGTAAACATGTTACATTTCTGCGCAGGGTTTGGCTGAAAACTGATCACTTAAGCTGCCGTTATGTGATTCTTTAACACCCACAGGAAGCAAGAATGACTTTATTTGGCTAATATCCTGTCATCAGCATCATAAACAGAGCAGTAATGCCAATGGTGCCATTACTTACACTACACTTCCTTCATGGTTGGAGGTTTTGCTCATTTCCCCAAAATTTTCTGCTACACTAATGATTTGAGATATATTTTTAAGAATTTTGAGCCCAATCTTGGTTGTTATAAGTTTATATTTTAAAACAAATGCACAAATGTTAAAGAGGAACATCATCTAAATAAATTATTTCAATTTGTTATTTCCATAGCATGGGGAGGTTCAATCAGTATTTGCAAATGTGAGCTACTCTGTCTCTCTGGAGCTGCTCCATAGTTTCTTTGCATATGATCAGAGGCGTAAATATAGACGGTGCAGGCTGCGTGGTTATGCTGGGGCTGGAGGGGTGGATTTGATTGCCACCTTGTAATACGCCTGTGCTCAAAGCAGAACTCACAATCAATCAAATATGTTGTGATTTTTTTATAAATGCCCCCAAAAAAACAAACCTATCTCCATCATCGTTTTTGTTCCAAAAGCCTCCTTAAGTCCTGAAAAAAGAAGAATGTAAAGGGCAGAAGTGAGAACAACACAAAACAAAAAACTCCATCTTCAGTCTGGAGGAGCAGAGTCAACTTATTTTAACTACTAACGTTAATGCATTGTGTTAAACATGTGTCAATCTGGAAGCAATTACAATGTGCCATGACACCTTCTCTGTGTTTTTAGCCACGACCCAGATTTTTGACGGCATTTCACCGACCTCTGGGAACGGGTGACCTAGTAAGTAGAACATAGTGGCTAAAATTAGCCAATGTTACCTAGTAAAGTTATCCTGACAGTGGTGCATCCACATATCATGTTAAAATATAAAAGACAGTTGAACTCAAGCACATTTATTCACCTGGCCAAAAACAACAAGGCAGTCATTTCAGGCATGGACCCAATCACACACAAAATACAGTCCACTAGATTCATGTATGCTTTCATCAGCTCACCAGAAGTTGAAACACGAGTTTCATTTTTCTGATGTTAGTTGCTGAGTGCAGGTTAATCCAACATTTTCCTCTATATCAACTCAGTATGTGTGGATTTATCATTCCTCCTCTACTTGATGACATCCCATATTTGAATTTTACTTTTGTAGTTCTTGGATTTGAGAGAGAGTTGCTCATGTCTACAAATATTTTTTGGACTGTCTTAGACCATAGGAATGTATGAATTTTGAAAATGGTTGGTAAAGGATTTGTAAGCTGTGAAGGACAAAAGAAGGGTTGAGATTGTGGGGAATGTTCTTTGCTCACCCAATAACCTATCAATAAATTGTATAATTAGAACAAATAAAAAAGATAATCATAATTAATCACATTTTTGTGTTACCTTTGATAAGAGCTAAAAACAATGGAGTGTGCTTTTGCATTCTGTACTCATCTGCACTTGGGTGATGTCATCATGCTCATAAGATGAGAAACAATGATGTAGAGAACAGGTTTTCTGAGTTCAAGAAACAGTGGTGGCAGAAGAAGGGAATAGTGATCAGAGAGCATAACGATTGGAGGGCCCTGCCAACAAGGCCCACAACGAGAAGGGAATGTTAACAGCATAAAAGTGAATGTAATATTGAGACAATTTAGTCTGCTCTTGGGACCAGCCCGATTTGTGTGTGTGTAATCTTTGAAGGCTCAAGGTAAAAAAAATTCACTTTGAAATCTGAGGGACTCCATTGTCTTTATTGGAAAAGCACTAAAAGGACTAGGGGTGAAACACTTTTTGCTATCAATTGAGATCTGTGTCAACACCAAGTCCAGCACAGTGCGAGCACCAGATATAGTTGGTGACCTGCTGATGAACTTGGTGTAGTTTTTAGCAGCTGAAGTATCAGATTTTTCCTTCAATTTTGTGTGGCCAAAAAAGTCAATTAGTGCAATGCTAATGTTTGTATGGTTTACCGCCTGTACCCACTACATTAATTAGGTTTTACCTTGAACTGAGTGGAAATCAATGAACCTCAAAACTGATTTAAAAGCACATTTAGTTGTGTAACATAGATCAGCAGACCCACTTAACCACGCTCTCAACTTGATATCAATTAAAACAACAGGAGGTAATCACAGCTGTAATTATTCCCAGGGTGGGCTGAAAAATTACTCACACTCAGGATAGGATTAAAATCACTGACCAGTGCAGGTAGACCTTTTAGATGTAAAAAAAAAAAAAAAAAAAGAAGAAAGAAACAAGGCAGTTTTCTGACATAGAAACTAAGATTTGAACACACACCTTATCAGACCATCCACTTTTACAACTGTGCATGGTCTAGAAGTGACATTGCTTTAGTTTTTGGCCTCTTGGGAGCAGTGAAACAAGTTCACGCCAGAAAAGAACCCACATATTATAGTTCTATCAGTAACGATTACTATAAAAGATTTTAGAGAGCACTTAACCAATTTACACGATCAGCAAACACAGATCAGCATTAGCATTTGTTTGTAGTTGTCCTTCTGACTACCTGATGAATGTAAGTCCAATATTCCCCCTCTTTTTGCTTCTGTTTTGGTCTCCACCAACTTCTGAGCCCCTTAGCTTAAATGCTTTACTATTTTCAGTAGGTAGTTGCTATCTGGCCACTAAGGCTAAATCCAAAAGTCCAGACTTCACCACACTTACAGACTTGTGGATTTCGCGGGTGCATTTCCAGGAAGTCTGGGAGTGCTGAGGGCTGTCCAAAATCTAATATTCATCTAGTCTGCAGGGGAGCAAATGCTGACTTTCTGCAGACTTCCAGAGAGACTGCTTGGGTTGCAGACTTCAGTGATGTAATTGCTCACAGTTCATTGCAATACAGACGCTGTAGCTTTTTCCTTTAATAGCTGGCTAAAAAAAACAGAACTTATGTTTCAGTTACTGTAGCCTATTAAAACAATACCTGAATCATGTGGACCAGAAAAATTTCTCAACAACATCATGATACAGAAATGTGTATGTGGAAGTATAGGCTATATAGGGTCGTCAAAATGAATTGTTGCACCCTACCCTATAGTTTGCGCAGTGTAACGCCAAATGTATAGCCTATAAAAGTGGCCAAAAAACAACAAAAGAAGATCTACTGATGTAACTAATAAGCCTATCCAATTTTTTTAGTCATATTTACAATCACTTCTGTATTTAAATGTCTGCAGACTACATATTATAGGGACATTTATTTTGTTCACTCACCCTATACATGGGATTTATATCTCCTTATAAGTAAAGTATAAGCAAAACAGTCTCGAGGGCTGTCAAACAGTGGCTTATGTCCTCTGCCCTTGCAGAGTCTGCGTAATGACGGTGAACTTGTCACAGTACGTATGACTGAAGTCCACGAGGGCTGAGTCTACAAGTCCAGAGGATGGACATTTGGATGCAGCCAAACTGTTTGTCTGCCATTTTGTGCTGGGCAAGTTGCAGGTTTCTCAACTTTGTGTGCTGGACAATCAAAACAATTAGCTGAAAGATGCTAAAACACTCATTAGAGAATTGCAGAATTGGGTGATAATGTAAAAATGCAAGACCTTTAACATTTTACTTGATCATTTGATCCATTATTAAAGCTCAAGTGGGTAACTTTTTTAGCAAACATGACAAAGTTAATTTTTTGTAAATGTCACTATATCCTGACAGAAGTACATGAGGCATATAATCTGTGAAAAAAATCATGGCATTTGCAAGTATCACAAAAGCAGCCAATCAGAGCTGAGGAGTGTGGAATGCAGCTGTCAGTCATGTTAATAACTTCTGGTGAACTGTGGTCAGACTGTCATCTAGACAGCCCTGATCAAATATGAATCAATATTCTGGTACTGCATTGGCTGTTTCTTGCCTCAAGTGTTTTTTCCGAAACGTATTTTAGTGTACTGTTTCACTTGTTTCAAAATGAGTTTGCTGTAGACAGTGGGCTATGCTTGGTTTTGGTTCGACAGTTTGCAACATGGTGGCGGGGTCACAAACTTTCTTATATTAATCAGTGCTGCCTAGTTTGACGGTTTAACTGCAGTTCATGAGCAGTGACCACCACGATTGACAGCTGTGCTGTCTATAAATGACCTGTGATTGGCCAAGTCTCCCATCACTGGCTTCATTTTCTAAAGACTGAAAACAGAGCCAAGAGGAGATGCAGAAGTCTAGTGTTCTCTCAGATTATTTGAATTACAAAAGCAATCATGTGATTTTTGCCCAATAATGCCAAATCCAACTGCCCAACCAAGCTTTAATATAACTGTGTTTATTCCTGCAGCTTTGCTATATACTGTATTTCACCATACTGTGCACTACCAGTACTCACATGACCTTTATGGTGGCTGCTAGAATATTTGCTAGAGGATATTTGTGCAGCCCTGTGTATAGTACATCATCTTTGTCCCTCTGCACTACATAAGAGGCACTGATACATTTGACTCATACATGCGGCTGTACTGCGCTGATAAAGTATTGTATGCCCGTAGGCATCATTCTCATATAACCATTCAAGAATATTACACCATTTACAACACAAAGACCAGCTGTCCCAAACCATGTGAATAAACAATAAAAGTGAACAGTCCATGCTTGAAACTCCCCAGTATAAGCATTTGACAGATGCTGACATGCAGCTGGAATTGCAAGCCAGGTTCAGCTATTCAGGTAGCAGCCATGGATGATTAGATATCATCTATTTTCATTTTAACACTGCCAAACACTATTGAGTGTGCCAATGTTTCCTTGGTAAGGTCACTCTCACGATAACTGCTGTGTAAGAGTCGGTGACGGGGATATTTACATCCATTAACTGCAGCATTCACTCTGCTTATGAGCATTCCATTTGGCTGCACTGTTATTTAAGGTGTAGCAATAGATGAGACTGACTGCTGACAGTCATTTATCTCCTCCTGAGTGTAGGGATTGCAGATAATGTGACTTGCTTGCCTTTCAAGAGTAATTACACACAGCATGTGAAATCGAAGTCAGTTGACTAAGATGTAACAGGCACTATCTAAAGCCCTTCACTTCACCTTGATAAAGCCTGGAAGCTGTCCGATATCACTCAAAGATTAGTTTTCCAGCTTCTCCACCAAAGGCAGGAAACGTCCTTGTGCATCACAGCTGGTGTTGTTGGAAACTTTTGTCCCACCTGCTATTAGAAAGACCTGTCCTAATTCTGAAAATAACCCTGTTAATTTTTATCAACAGAGAAAGGCGTGGGGTTTCTCGTGTCCTTTCCACATCACCTCTGTCACACAGCTGAGAAATCATCTCAGATATATCTCCTACCTTTGGTCTTCATGAATGCTTGATGACATTACCCTCTGACAAGAGGGCAGAATGTAACTGGGGAATGGATTCAGGTTGAAATGTCAAATGAGATCATGCTGAATGTGTGATGTATGAGGGCAAGGTTACAGCACAAGGACAGAGCTGAGAGAGGAAACGCTGGCTCACAGCAGTGATTGACGTGTCTCTTGCTGAGAAAAATGAAAGTAATTATAAGTTAACCTTAAAGATAAAAATGCATAAATGCATGAAGGAGCCTGCATGATGTCCATCTAATGAAGATAAAATATTCTGTTAAATGTGTTCTTATAAATAGACTACACTGATTCACACGCAGCACCTTCAGTTTGAGTTTAATCAGGCATGGCATGAGTAATATTGCTTAAACAACATATTCGATTTCATGAATATGACTCAGTTTATTTGAAGACATGTAGATATGATTGATACTATTCTGATCTGGAAAACCAAACTGACTGTAGTGCGTCATTGCATAAAATTCCACATTGACAGGCTGATGAAAATGACTGCATATGATAAATTATCAATTATTTTTTTTAAGTGTAGTCTGTGTTTCCCTGCTGCAAAAGACAAAGAAATGACTGCAAAAACAAAAGACACAATATAAAACAATATAAAAACACCGGTATCGGCTATTGGTGAAATTATTATTTTAAACATTGGTATCAGTATCGGCCCAGAATTTCAAAATCAGTGCGTCCCTAGTTCAACTACAAAGTCAATTTGTAGATTTCAATATTATTAATGTTATATATACAGTATATTTTTTTCGTTTGTTCTTCTGAAGAAAATTCATCTGTAGTTCTTTTTTTTCTTGATTATTGATTATTGATTGGGACCAAATGTTTGGTACAGTTCAGTGCAGGATGCTTTTTTTTTTCTTTTTGACCAATGGAACCATTCCGTATCATCCCTATCTTTGGTAACCCGTCTGTTGGGGTACCTTGCACACAGATGGAGCTGTGAACACAGGTGGAGCTGTGAACACTGCAGTCTGTTGACTCGTCAATAGCAGATGGTCACTCTGCTCAGGGCCGAGGTGTGGCTGCTTTTTAGGCTTATGTAGCCACTGTTCGTACTGTGGAGAGTGTTATTACTGTAACTATAAAATGAAAGGATGTTTTGCTGCCTCTTGCAGCAGCTGGAGTCGAAGTTAAAAATAACTTAATTCACCTGGCTGACTGCTGGCGACTTTTAAGGTGGAATGTTAACTTGTAATGTTACTCCATGCATGAGTTGACGACCTGTATCAATCAAAGTTTCGCTTTGACCAACACTTAAATTTTTACACATATACTTTGACAAATGAGTGGATCTTCAAGTGTTTGTATATATCAATTTCGACCGGGTTATGTGAACTGTTTATATTCTAATCCTCACTTGGAGGAAAAAAAAAGCATTGCGGAGCACTGTTCCCGTGGGCAACACTAAACCCCCAAGCTTGCCTGAGAAAGACTAAATGCACAAACCCGCTATTTTTAAATATCCCATGGAGAGAGACTCTCACTGCAGCCTGTTTTATTTTGTTCTAAGCATGTCTGTGTGCACACTTGTTCTGTGGATGATGATTTTTTTTACTGATTATAATCATGTGGTCTGTTTTTTTTTGGAGAGGAGACCAGATGTATCAATAACTGAGTGCAGCAAACACAGCAACCTGTGTATCTGTTTATGTAAAAATACATTCAATGGCTATAGCTGAAAAAAATGTCAGCAATAAATCAAAAATGAGGTTTGTTCCAAAAACAGTACTGGCAGTATAAAACAATACAGAACAAACAAATACAGAAACCCAGTTTAAACTAGCTAGAACCTAATGCAACAAACAAAAATACTGTTTTTCTGATGCAAACAATCTCTGTGTCCCCCAAATGTTTTTTCAAGCTACAATCAATATTAAATGAAGCAATATACTGTAGGTCTATTCTCCATGAACTAAGTCAGCTGTTTTATGTTGCTGTGCAGATACACATTTACAAGATGCTGAAATGATGATATATGATACGACTGTTAAATCAAATAACATCTTTAGGGCTACAGAATAAATCCCATTAAATATTAAAGTAAATACTAGTAGAACATCAAGAACATCATTAGCAACATGACCTCTTATGTCCAAACCAACAACAAATTCCATTTGTAGACGGCACTTGCAGCCTGCAGAGACAGCTGATTTTCTATATACAATAATACACAATTATCTTCCTCAGTGTGGCCTCACTAGAATAAACCAGAGAAGAGACAAAACTCAGATAATTAAACAAAAATAAATGACAAATATCAAGTGGACACCATGGTGGGTGCAACAGACATCTTTAAACTACATAGATCAGATAGACTTAAACCATTTCAACAGCAGAATCCCACATCACTAGAGCAGACAACAAGGACACATATAAACAATATAAACTCTGCAGCAGCAGCAGTTGTATCAGGGATTACAGTCATGGTTGTAGAGCATGAACAGGATGGGACTGAGCACAGAGCACTGGGCAGCCCTGATGTTCAAGTCGTAGTTAAGGAGGTGTGACTGCCAATCTGAAGTGACGAGGGTCTGTTTGGTTACCAATATCCAGTTGCAAAGTGTAATACTCAAGCCCAGGATGCTATGTTTGCCAATCAGTTCCTTGGGGAAGCTTGTAATTTTGCTGAGCTGAAATCAACAAACAGCATTCTCATGTAGGTGTTGTTATTTTCAAGATATCTGAAGGCTGAGAGGAGGGCAGTGGAGATGGCATCCTCTGTGGATTTGTTGGCTCTGTATACGCACTGCTAAGGGTCCAGGCTGGCTACGATGTTGTTTTTGATGTGCTGAAGAACTACTTGTTCAAAACGCTTCAGAATGGAAGTTAGTGCCACAGGGCGGTAGTAGTTAAGCTAACAGGTCAATTTGCAATTGCACCCTTGGTTAAACGCAGGCAATGTTTATATTCCAAATGTACTGTTGTAATATGTCTTCTAAGGCCACAGTGCTACTTCATGCAGTATTGACATTTGTAAATGTGCTGCATGGTGTCTAACACCAGGTGGTGCCTTGAGTGGGCTAAGAAAGTTTAGAGGTAGAATTAGTAGAAAAAGAACAATTACTGTTTGTTGCATTAAAATAGTTTTTCAGCAGAAGAGAAAACGTGTTGGCAAACTGTAGAGAATCATATGCTCCTTTGTTTTTGTTGTAAAGTGAAGAAATAAAATCACTGCAAGTTAAACTTTGTCCCAGCACCTGTCTGAGTCTGTGGTGGCGACATACACATCAGAGATACAGTTATCAAATTAAATGCCTATTGTTTATTTCATACCCTTCTAATTATCATGCATTTTATATCTTTGCCCATATTTCATGTTCAATATCAAGAAGAAGATATACTTTATTAATCATTATTAATTAATTATTAACAATGAATTAATTATTAAATTCTTTTTTTTTTACTCTGTTGTCATATACACACAGGCGTGACACACACACACATGCACAAACAGGACCTATATATGCATTCAATGGAGAGATGTTAGACTGGGAGGGCGCCCCGAGCAGTGGTGGGTTTGGTGCCATGCTCAAGGGCACCTTTCCAGGTACCAGTCCAAACTCCGTATTTGGTCCAAACAGGTCCCCATGGACTGAGCTAGTGTCGCCCCCTCAGCATCAGGTGGCCCAATAAAAGAGGAAAGGAAGACTGGGAGAGTTGCTCAACTCACATATTAACCACAGTGTTGTTGATTCGTGTAAATGTAACATATCTGTGGTTTGCAGAAATGAACAATGCAAACATTTTTCATGGCAGTTGGGTTGCAGTGTTAGTCACTTGAGGAAGTATAACTTGTGACTTCTAGCCCTGATAGACATTTAAGTTTTTTATTCACCCACTCCACTAAACTGTGCCCTTTTTGGTTTTTATTTGCAATGTGTGCTTGGTTTCTTCACTTTGAAGTTTCCCTGCAGGCAGTTTGACCTTTGAGTCTCTGTAATGTAGGTTAGATGTGATGTCAAAATCCTCCAGTCTGGATTGTCACTTAATTCTCACAGTTTAGGAGTCAGTGTAAGGAATGCCTGCTATACTTCATTAAAATTAATTATTATTATTATTACTATATAGATAAAATCATCAATTACAACAATAGCTCATCCAATAAATCAATTTATCTACATTTATTTATTTACACGAAATCATATAAGGTAGAGACCGAGCACAGCAAACTCACAGGGATTGGGCTGTTAAGAAACAGACACCAGCAGAGAGAGGTAAACTTTATATAAATTCTACTACAGTTACACAGTCATTTTTTGTTGCCTTATCATAATGCTGTCAGTGTTATATATTTTCACCCACACCCACTGCTGTTGTCACCTCATGAAAAAGCTTAGATCTGCCATTGGCTATGCAGCTCCCAGGTGTAATGTAATGCAAGTGCATGCATTTGAAGCTGAAAAACTACATAAGTACTTTAATAATTACACGCTTTACATCCCTATGCGGCAAACATTCCTAAGAAAAACAAAGACATATTGAGACATTTCAGTTCCTAGGATAAGGGAAATACAATCTTATTTGAGACATCAAACAATACAAATAGAAACCACTGCTAGTTTAAAAATAAGCTGTAAATATGGAAAGAATAGATGAAAAGCTGGAATGAACCGCATAACAAGTGTAAATGCTCCGTTAATCTCATTATCAGAAGGAGACACCTTCACCTGATATGAATTGCTAATGTGAAACCAGTGCTGCTGCTGATGTTTCTGCAGATAAGCAGCAGCGTGTAATTTGTTTGCCTATGTGATTATGTTTATCCTGCTCTAATACTAAATGATTCAGTTACTGTTTGATATGGAGCTGAGCCTGGTGCACTGATTGATCCCAGAAATGAAAAATGGAACAGTCTTCCTGTAAATAAAGCCGCTTCGAGTCCATTCATTAGTGTTTATGCTCTGGTGTGTGCTGTTGTCTCTGTGGTACATCAGAGAGCTGATAGACTTGTGAATCACACTGTGTTTACTGCACTGCCTGAGAAATGATATGATTACGGGCCAAAACTAGCCCCTCTTGGCTACTCAAGTTTCAGTGTGCCCCCACTGTGTGTAGGCTTCGAGAGAGAGAAAAGGGCTGGTTTGGAAAAGAGTTGTCACAAAAGAGCAGATGCCTGCTAATGTATCTAACTTACAAATGGCAAAAATGAGCCAGAGGATTGTGCCAACAGGTGTAAAAAGCCTCAGTTAATTAGAAATTCAACCAATTACAGAACAAACATTGCCGTAGCAAGACTAAGAAGCACCATCTGGTTTATGAAATACCACCTGCACTCGCAGTTGGCCTCTTGAAACTTCTCTGTGGAGCTTATTGCTGATGAAAAACATAATATTTAGTACATGCTGTGATGGGAACAGACAACACAAGCCCAAATATTGTTGCTAATCATTGGTTGAATGCCCGGAATGTAAATGTAATCAGTATAGGAGCCTTAAACAAAGTCTGTGGAGTGTAACCTAGATTTGTCACAGATATTTCTCAAACTGTGTCATCACCCGACATAAAATATTTTCAGACAAAATATCAGCACTGCCCACACTCCTATAGTCAAGACGCAGGACAAATTATAATCCATTTAACCAAGCTGTAAAAAAACATCTGTCGTACAAGATGCACGATTCAACTGGCTAAGTATAGCCAAAGAGGCAGTTGTAATATTTATGAGAATGTGTGCTAAATCTCAGCTGGAAAAGTCATCCGGTGCGACTGCAGTCTGAGGGGGGATGGAGCTGGCAGGGAAAGTCCACACAAATACACTCATGCATGCACGTACATTGCCCTAATGGAGGGCTCTCAAGCAAAATCTGGGTCTTCATAGCTGGCTTCAAAGACAGAGCTCTCACAAAGAATATTGAAAGAAACTAAAATATTTTTAAGTGTAATATTTTGCTGATAAACAATAGCTGATGTGCACCAGTTCTGCTTTCTTCAAATGCTAATGCTCAGGAAGTACAGAGAGAGGTTTTGCCTAAAGGTTTTTTTTTTTCAAAGCTTTTTAAAATCTTTTTTTTTTTTTTTTTTTAAGATTTTCTGTTGACTATTTGGGTTGTAACTGGATACAACCTTATTCTAATATGAACAGATAATGCAGTCCAAAAATCCCAATTCTTTCACCCCCCCCTACATTCAGCGGATTCTTATTATCAGGGCATTAAATGTACAGGGCTTTCACCTAACTCACGTGTAAGCTTTAAGCAAACATGCACAAATACGGACTAAGTGAACATAGATCACAGACAGAAGACTCTTGTTTGTTTGCATAGGTATTAAAAGTACATGTAAGACAAGGACATGTTATACACATGTATGTAACTGTATGAGCACAGAGTAGATGGGTATATGTTTGACGAGTACATATTAGATGGATGCATGTTAGACGAGTGCACGTTAGACCGATTCATGTTAGGCGAGTACATGTTAGACGAGTGCATGTTAGACGAGTGCATTTTGGACAGATTCATGTTAGACGAGTACACACTAGATGAGTGCATGTTAGACAGATGCATGTTAGACGAGTGCATGTGAGATGCATGCATGTTAGATGAGTGCATGTGAGATGCATGTTAGACGAGTGCATGTGAGATGGATGCATGTTAGATGCATGTTAGACGAGTGCATGTGAGATGCATGCATGTGAGATGCATGTTAGACGAGTGCATGTGAGATGCATGCATGTTAGATGCATGTTAGACAAGTGCCTGTGAGATGCATGCATGTTAGACAGATGCATGTTAGACGAGTGGATGTTAGACGAGTGCATGTTAGACAGATTCATGTTAGACGAGTGCATGTTAGACAGATTCATGTTAGACAAATGCATGTTAGACAAGTAAATGTTAAATGGAAAATGTTAGACGAATACATGTCTGACAAGCACATGATGTTGTGAGACAACTACATGTTGCGCATGGTTCACAGTACACAACCTTTTTGTCTGTTCAGTTACTATGTCAGATTAGCAGTGATGAGAATAACGGCGTTAAAATAAACGGTGTTGCTAACGGCGTTATTTTTTTTAGTAACGGGTAATCTCACTAATCACTATTTCCATCGTTACAACGCTGTTACCATTAGTGATAATTAAATGGGGTGCGTTCTAAACTAAAGCTACTCATTGAAGCTCTTGTCATCCGACTTGGCTCTCAGCCACAGGAGCTGCAAGGCTGTTTATTTTTTTCATGAGGGAGGAGGGAGGGGCAAGACAACCGCATAAGTGATGATGATTGGCTAAGGTAGAGTAAGCTTTCATGGTAAGCCAATCAGAGGCAGTGTTCAGTTTACACATAAGCCACACACGCACACAGCAACCCCACACATCCAAACTAGCAGAGGTAAGCTGCAGCAGTGGCGAGTTTGGAGGGAAACTTGGCGTTTTCAAAGTGGAAATACAAACACTACTTTATTCTCCTCGAGGTAAAAGGCAAGAACGTACATGTGAAGTGTACATTATGTCCTGGAGCAAAGTGTTTGTCCATGTCCGTTGTAAGCAACTCTAATCTAATGAAGCACCTCTCAACGGCACGCGCTTCTACAAAACTAGTGGCCAAAAACACCGTAGTTGACACTGTTGATGATGATAGCAGGTTGGGTGTGGCTAACGTGAGCTCCGCTAACAAAGAAGGACAGTAAGTAACTAGTAACTATATCTAATTACTTTTTAAAAAGTAACATGCCCAACACTGTATGTATCAAGCATGTTGACCATAGCTAGTTTGTATCTTTCCTGCCAACACTGTCCCTACCCCTACCATTCATGTGCGTATAGCTAGTGAGTTAATTTCTGAGTAGATGCCTGACAAAGGAAGGCAGCCATAATATACGCAAGTATATCCCCACCAATCCCACTCTACCTCCTGGGCCACAGCCGCACAATTGGCAACGTCTCCTCTTGCTCTACCTGTGCGAGGCAGACATTGTCCCTGAGCATAACACACTCCCTCAACCTGCATCAAGTAGCAGCCCTACTTACTGGACAGAGTAGGTTTGGCATTGTTCTATCAAGCAGGGCAGCAATAGATACCTCAAACCCAAAAATCCATAATCAATCGAAACAATGAATCCAACTGATTCCCCTGTGTTTTCAACTTGAACTCCACACATAAATTAGTGGTTTAATTAAAAAACATTACGATACAAGTTTTAACAGCCAAAGTTTACCAGCATTTGGCAGGTAGTTGTCGTTTCTTTCCAACTCTGCCGACTGAAAGTGTCTCTGGCTCCTCGGCCAAATGCTTGAGTGGATTTGTGACTGCAGTATCGGGTCCAGAATGAGTCATCACAGGGGTCATGCTTGAGGCATCTCTTGAGTCAGGGCTGGCGATCACAGGCTTTGGGTTAGGTTGCTCATCTAGTGGCTGATGGAGACGAAGATGATCGATCCTCTGAGAGTGTATTGATCATCTGAGACAGAGTTATTGTCTCTTCCCACTCTGATCCACTCAGTCTTTCCCTCGCTCCCTGTCCTCGGCTCCCTCAGGACTGAACTGATGGGAAGTCGACTCTACTTTGTGCAGCTATTGATAGAGACAGTTGTCTCTGTGTGAATACAACCGTTTCTGTCTACCTATGTGTCTGCCTGCGTCCCTGTCTGTATCTGTCTACCTGTCTCCTCATGCTCCCAGTTAGTACAACATACAGGACTCTGCAGGCTTCCAGTTGGCAATAGTAACAAAGATGCTGACACTTGATTTATATTTTCACTTCTGGTTTGCACAATTTGCCCAAGTTTCTTATGTATTATATTTTATCTGTTTTATTCTATTTTAGCTTATTTTTTCTTTTATTTTACTCTTTATGGGTCTCTTTTTTATTCTCTTGTTATATTGCCTTGTGTTTCCCCTTTTTATGTCTTGCATAAATCATGTTGAATTGCCTTGTTGTTCATGCTAGATAAATAAACCTGCCTTGCCTTTCTTAATTTGCTGCATGGGATATCAGCACCACACACAACACTAGTGGTTATAACACATCCCCAACTGAAGCCAATTAACTAATTTATTTGAAAGTGAAACAAAGTGAACCACAAAAAAATATCCATACTTGCGTCACCATGTCTGTCTCAGATGCATGTGTTCTTTCATTCCACCTCTCTGGGTGCAATTCATTATTTCATTATTCCAGCATGTCTCCGCGCTTTCCTCAATCACTTCCTTTCCTTGCGTCTTCGCAAGGGGCAGAGACTACCAGCATCAGACACTGACGAAAAAGCCGTCCTTTAACGTTGACATGATACGCGGTCAGGCGTCATTATAGTTTAATGGTGGCCAGCGGCATCAGGGGGAAACATGGGGGAGATC
>JAPZEB010000022.1:6537833-6559917 GCA_029783705.1 Chaetodon striatus
AAAAAAGAGACAAGCTACTTTAGGCTCTCTCTACTTCAGGTTTGGAAACTGAGGAGGCGAGAGCAGAACACAACTGTGAGAAGGGGAAAACAGAGAGCAGAGGAATATGCCATAAAGCCAAATCACACCAGTAAATCTTAAGGTAGAGTCAATTAGGTTAGAGTTTCCTGCTTTGAATGCCAGCAGCAAATCAGAGGGTTTAAACATCAGGGTTGTTGTACTCATGTAGCTGGCTTGTTAAAGGAGTATCGATCACACTTCTCATTAGTACACCTGTCATGAACGGGTAATTTGTTCCCCTGCTGAGTCAAAATTGAATTTCCTCATTGCTTTCCCGCCCTTGGTTCATCTTAGCAAAGAACATCCATAAAGCATGCAGCTTGTAAGCTTTGTTTCTAGTTTTGTAGGCCATCAATGTGACCCTTTTCATATCGATGTGACACACACACACACACACACACACACACAAACACACACACACACACACACACACACACACACACACACACACACATACTGACCTTAGCTAACCTGGTTAGTTGTGCAAACATTGACCACAAATGGAAAAAATATCAATAACTACAGATATTAATTGACTAAGACCAAAAGATGTGAAGATAATGTGATAGTGGGATGGTTAAGACCAAAACTGCCACTCTTAAATTGTGATCATTTTCTAGGCTCGTGTTGGTGGTTGACATTATGTTAAATACTATTCAGCTTTTAGAGGTTGACTGACTCACCAGTTTGGACAATTAATCAGCCCTAATAGGACATTTTACAGTCTATGGTTACCGGTAGAACCTGGCTACAGCAATATAACGCTAGAGTGATAGGGTGCAAGTTTGTGACTGAGTAAATGCTGCCCTTTCCTGTTTCAAATTAAAAGCTCTTGTTTTCAAATTAGAGCCCTCAAGCATTTCATACACTGTCCAGCCATATATTAGGTTTTGACCTTACTTAGTTTTTTTTATGTTCTATTAGATATAGAGAAAGCATTTTAAGTATTAAGTAAATATTTTAAATATTTGAAATACAAGTGACAGAAATTACTATTTGACATGGAGGCAATGTCATAAACCCCTCAAACTCAAACATAGAAAGAGAAAGTTTAAAAGAGAGACTGAATAAGTAAGATATCTATCTATCTACCTATCTATCTATCTATCTATCTATCTATCTATCTATCTAAAATGAAGTAACCACAGTGAGGTTTTCACGATCCTCCATGCTTCTTTCTACTGTTTACAAACCTGTTTTCCCAACTATCTGTTATGTTAAATGAGACAGACCAGGAAAAAAAAAAAAAAAAACATGTGATATCAACAGATTAATCGGCTCTATGCTTTGTCCTGTTCCAAATATCATCCTTTAAAAATCCACTTTTAGTCGACCTCTAACTTTGTTTAAAACATACCCACGAAGGAATCCTGTTTAATTAACTTTTCCAACTTCCACCCATTCCTTTTAGGCTTAGATAAACTGTAAATGGCTGTGTGTAATTCTGTTTCTTTAGTCCTGTAGTGACGAAGAACACTAGACACATAAAATATCCTCAGTGCCTCTCTGGAGTTTTGTAAAGCAGATAAGCCTTGATTCTGTCCGTGTAAGCTGGCGTTAAACAAATGACCTAAATAGACCCAAGGCACTGTTGTGGGCTATGTTGATGAAATCAGGCTGGTTGGGGTGGAGGCGGGGGGCTTGAGGGTCGCGTGTGGTCTGAGTTTCCTGAGAGAGCTCTGCCCTGCTCAGGGTTAGGGGTTGCTATGTGTGTGCGACAGTATGATAGGATCTGCATGGAAACCCACTGGCTGCAACAAGGCGGCGCAGGCATCCGTGACTAAAGCACGGGGCTGTTAAACGGCATGTCACGTCTCCTGATGCCAGCATCCCTGTGGATGTGTGCAGCCAGAAACTGGCCAACAGGGGGAATTAATTCCAGGACACGCACCGTGTAAGCCCCATCAATTCACACCTACTGCCCAGGGCCCACGCAAAATCCCTCACAGTATGCAGTCCTCCTGTTCTGATAAAACTGCCTTAGGTCAAGTAATTGGTGCAAAGAAGACTCCAAGAAGATAAAAGAATTAAAAAGCATGCATGGAACTGTAGCAGATACACATTCAAGGCAAAACACTTTATGTTCCAAGTTCAAGGGACATCTTTCCCCCCTAAATCACATCATATTAACTGCCAGTAGCTGTTTTTATTTAACTAGCACGAACGCCTTCTACAACATTAAGAATAAACTAGAGAAGTGAATTCGGCAGAGTGCAGATTTCCAGATTTCCACCAGGCTGCCACCTGAGGTGACTGCTGACACTCAAGACATCCCTGTAATTTTGCAGAGGCACCATAGCATGTTTCAGAAGCTAATAAAAATACACCCCTTGTATATTTTTGACAGAGCCACGTTGTGTTGCACAGAGCAGATTGAGTTTTCCTGTAAACAGGCATTGTTTGTAAAATATAGATACAACGTATTTATAAGGATACATGTATTAACTTTGTCTGTACCCAGAAAGACAATTGTAGGAAAAAATAAACGCAAACAGGTGGCACAGTAGGCAGTGTTTAGCATTGTCGCCCCACAGCAAGCGGGTTCCTGGTTTGAATCCAGGGTGGGGAAGGGCTTTCTGTGTGGAGTTTGCTTGTTCTCCCCGTGTCAGCATGGGTTTTCTCCAGGTACTCCGGCTTCCTCCCACAGTTCAAACACATGCAGATTAGGTTAATTGGTGACTCTAAATTGCCCGTAGGTGTAAATGTGAGTGTGAATGGTTATCTGTCTCTATGTGCTTGACTGTAATGGCTGCCAGGTTGCCATTGGCTACCATTTTGAGAAACTGGCAACCAAGTCTTGGCCATTTGTTGACATCAGTGGCAACCACTTTTAAATCGGAGTGGGAATCACCAGAGGATCCACAATACGATATTATCATGATGTCACAATACAATGTTTTTGCTATTTTAAATATGTTGCGATATGCTGAGTATTGCAAAACAAAAACTTTCATTAGATAAAGCATCTGTTTTATCGAATAAAAGCCATTTGTTTACAGCAGTAACATGTATCAGCTGACTGAAAAAGCAATTGATGATATTATTCTAGTGAGCTACCTGAAGTTTAATTTGTATTTGTAATATTAATAATTTATATACTTAAAAAAATGATACTTGGCACTGTGTGACGATACATCATTGCCACACAAAAATATTGCAGCACTATGCTGTATTGATTTTTTTCCACCTAACAATTTGTTGTATTGGTACAACCAGACAACACTGCACATGAAAATGCTGCACGTGCAAACAGGAATCTGTTTTAGAGAGAGATAAAAAAAAAAAAATTGAAATCTTTGGAGGCCAAAGTATCCTGACACCATTGAGCGGGACAGAAAATTACACTGCAGTGCATGTGCAACACGTAAAGTGTCAGATAAAACATGTTTGGCTACTGCAATACAGCTTTGTTTCATGTCAAATTGTCGTCTTTAACCTGATGTATAACTGCATAGTATTTTAATTACCAAAGATGGCAACCGTGTTTTTAGTTTCAGCAACCAAAGGCTGATGCCTGGTTGCCAGCCCTGAGGGCTGAACAGAGAGTACCCAGACACAATATAAAAAAACAGTGTTTGTTTCAGCTGCAGTGTCATTTGTTTGGGAAAATTTGTAGATTTGCTTAATGTTGCATGAATTTTTAAAAGCTTCATCCCAGTATTCATTTAAGATACCTGTTGTGACTAGCAGGGAATTAGCTGTGTGCAGATGTTTTTAAATGAGCTTTTGTTTTATAGCTGGTTTCTAGACAGTAGTCTGCTAGAGAGTTCCAGCACACTGCCTGTTTGTTGTGACTGTACTGTTAGAGCTGGTTGATTCTCAGCTTGAGACTGGCTCCTGCAGGCACTGCGACCACCAGCTAGATACAGTGTAAAAGCAGGAAAAGGCTCAATTATAGAATTTTTCTTAAAACTGTAGACTGAACTTAAACGGGGAAAAGAAATCACAGGATGCCCTCAGCATAATGGGCCCATCTGAAATTTCTGTCTCAGCAAAGCAGCCTCCACAATACTCTCATCATTTATGCATGCGATGTGTAGTGCACTGTATCTGAAGTGCAAAGCCCTCTTTAAGAAGCAGGGGATTTCAATGACGCAGATCAAAGCAAAGAAAACAACATATTTTGGGCCAAGAATGAGGTGTGCCATTTAACATTTAGCACTGCGTCATAATAGTTAAAGGTGTAAATGAGCTCTGCTGCTGCAGTGAATTGTGGCGTGATCCACTCACTTGTTTTGGTGCTTTGAGCCCTGCAGATGTGCGTGGTACTGTGCCACAGAGTTCAGTGTGACGCTGCAGACTTCACAGGTGTAGCTCCGTTTCAGACCTGGAATCAAACAGAAATACGTCTTTAATGAAAGAAAAAATAAATCATACAGTCTACTTTTCATTCACTGTTCAGTGAGGAATGGAAGAAAAAAATCTCACATCTTCACATGATTGTTCACTTCCCTGCACACAGTCAAACCTTGACAGACCTCCTGCAAAAACATTTCCTCCCTGCGGATACATTTCAGTCTTACTGTAGGTGAGCATTTTTGTGTGTTTTCAAGATTGCCATTCCTGATATATGCTGTTTGTGATGGAGTGGAAAAAATCAATTAGGCTCTGGCAGACAATGAAATCTCATGCATTTTAAATCCCAGGGAAACACATTTCATAGCTTAATCTGAAAGCTAGTACTTGAGACACTTATGTTTCAGTTTTTGTCGAGATAAAGAAACATTTATATGCATACTTCATGCTGATCAGTCCTCGGCTTGAGCTTCAAATCCAAAAACTCAGCTGACTTCTTGGATTTGAAGTAAGAGTAGTGTATTCTATGAATGTTTAACTTAATGTTATAATAATATTTTAGTTTAATAACGCTGATAAATAAAAATAAAAAAAAATTGCAATTTAAGTTTCCTTGTGCCACCCACATTAGCTCTGGGCTATATAGAGCATGCTAACATGCTCACAATGACAACTTAACAAGCTAATGTTTAGCAGGTATAATGTTTACCATTTTCAACATCTTAGTTTAGCATATTAACACGCTAACATGATGTAATTAGCACTAAACATAAAGTATAGATGAGGCTAATGGGAATGTCATTAGTTTTGACCTGATGATGGTGCTACAAAGTCAGACGATTTCTATAACTAAGTTATTAGGGGAGACCAGGGACAGCTGCAACACTTTTTCCAATAAAACAAAACAAAAAAAAAGTTTATACCAAAACAGTCAATTTGCCATGTTATAAACTTTGATGTGTAAACGACTGAAAACATTTATTTAAATATATACTATGCAGGATTATCAATTTTGTAAATCATAGACCGCAAAAATAACGTAGCTACCACGACGTCACCCATTGGTTAGTGGACTGCCTCAAGCTTGGCATTTTGGCTTGTCTGACAATATTTGGAGGAGCGAGGGGTGGAGCTGGCTGATAACCCAAAGACACTATCAGCAGACAGCCTGTCACTCAAAGTAGTGCAACCATGATTATGTGTAACTTTATGCCTTAGTAACATGTAAATGGGGGAGTCCCACAAATATTCACCCCCTGTACAATTGTCATGAAGGGGGAAATTAGCTATAGAACTATTTTCTGTAACAAGCTTTAAACATGTTTATTTCTGCTGTAGAGTTGCGCATTTTAACAAGTGGGTCTATGGGGATTTACTTGCTCTCCGCCTCAAGTGACCATTAGAGGAAATGCAGTTTTTGGCACTTGCATGTTGGAGTCATTTGTCAGCCCCAGCGGTTGCCTTTTGTTGTAAACACGTTCAATGACAGATTGAAAGTAAAAGCAAACCCTAGGTTCACTCTCGTTTGGCATTTTGCATCACTATATTCACGTTTTTTTTGTTTTCTTTTGACACTGTGCCTCTTAGATGTGTGCAGCTTGTGCATTTTGCGTGAGTGAATTATCTGTAAAATCAGTGCAAAAATGCAATTTGATGCAAATTTTTGCCAGGTGGCGCGATGGACACAATGGACATGACACGCAAAATACGCAAATTAAACAGCATGAATAAAGTTAGTAAAACAATTTCACATCATATGCAAGAGCTAAAAAATCTATACCTCAGTGACCAATCTGGGCTGCGTAGACAATGAGCATTGGGATCCTCTGGAGACATATGATGCTAATAACGTACCAGCAAAGATCATTTATTGGTTCAGGGATTTCACGCATGCATGATGCGTATAAAGCAAGTCACCACAAAATACTCTTGTGTTCAAAGTTGTATAAGTAATGCGACACAAAAATTTGCATTGCATTTGGAGTGAACACAACACTACAGTCAGGCACCCGGCTGTTACCTTTTTATAAAGCCTTGACCTCACCTAAGCACTGTTGGAGTACACGCCCATAAACATCTGCCACACACTTCTAGTGGGTCATAAGTGATGATTGAGAGGGATTACCTCTGTATGAGTCTTTACATTGTTTTTAGGAAATTCCTGTATAGTATACTTTGAACTAGTTATATAAAATATGTACAGTTTGCACTGCACTGTTACAACCGTCCCTGCACATGCCTGGGATGGTTGTAAAATGTCTACAATACACATAATAAATAAATCAAATACTCAAAGGATTATTTATCATTCATGTTATTCAACTGATTGTTTTTTCTTAAAAAATAAAAATTACCTTTTTCGCACCTGGCTACATGATAATGCAAGAAAATCGTTTAATGGATAGAGCACACATCTTCAAAAATGTCTTTTAAATGTGTTGTAAGCAAGAAGACACTCTAACTGAGCATGTGCAGAGGGATTGTCATCACTTGTTTCTGATTAGAGAAATTTGAGGTGTTACAACCATCCCACGTCACAACTTTTCCTGGCCTCCCCTACAAAGAGAAGTCAGGGTATCACTAAAGACATTAGGATTTATCCTCTGGGTACCATGAATGTTTGCACAAAATAACAAACCATCCTGGAGTTGCCATATATTTAAGTCCAAAGTTTTAAAGTCCAACTATTCAAATAATAAGTCCTTCATTCCAGCCTCATTTAATGCCACTCAAGAGAAAGGAATAAACACAACTCAGGCTGTATACAGCACCTGAGACCTTGAGGTGTCTGATTTATTTGAGATCAACAAAACTGAATAAGTTGTCAAAAAATGTTTAAATCGTACATCAACAACGTCCTCAGTGTCTGATAATGATTTCATTGAGTCAGCGCCCTGTTGCTGCAAATTATGAGCACCCTGTGCAATCACTGTCATGTTGTACTAATCTTATTGTGGAATGAAAAATGGCCGTCCTGATTGCCTCGCTCTCACAATTGAGTTAACTCCTTCATAAATATGCCTCGGAGCAAAAGGCCAAGAGAATATAAATGTCACCCTGCACTCATTGAATCACATTTCCATATCCTCCTCAATCACATTTCCCACATGAATGATCGTTTACTCTGAACCGTCACACCGAGGAATGAGCTGCTAAAACTTAGAAAGCGTATTTGTTTTCCTCTTTCAGAGTAGTGGCAGGTGATGTTGAAATTTTGCCATTCACTAACAACTTACTTCTCAGATATTGATGTCAGCTGTTTTCTTCCAACAATTTGATGGAGGCCAATATTCCCCACAGAGAGAGAGGCAAATCTCTACTTTTTACTTTCCTCCTGATAAGCTGCACAATAACCACTCTGTCAGTCTGCTGCCACCAGGACTGAGATTTCAATTTTGCACGGTCGTCCCCAGACGCAGTCATGAGCTGACATTAAAGTTCTGCAGCAGGCGGCGAGGGTCGGCTCTGCAGTGGCCCTTTGACAGCTTGCTTCTCAAATAATTTTTGAAAGGGTGAAAGATTATGCAGCGGTCCCGGTATCCATCACTGCCAGCCACCTGCGGCTCTTCCCACATGGTGCTGCCCTGCATGAGCGATGAAGCACCGGGAGCCTTCGGGCCTCTGTAGTGCTTCCCCTCGATCACCTGTACTTCCCACTTTCTGAGGCATTGCCGGCGAGTCATTGGAGACTCGTTTGTTTTGGTTAACTTGTCCCGTCGCTGAGAAAAGAGACGCAGCTCTGGAGAGGATGCAGAAGAAGAAAAATGTTCTCTGCAGTCTCATTTATTTGGGTTAACTTGGAATTGTGTAAAAGCAAAGTAACAGGTTGTGGAGCTGAAGTATGCAGAGAAAAATGCTATCTGATGTCTTATATCTGCATCTGATCTTACAGTCGCAGAGGTAACTTAAGAAACTTAGAGAGAAAGTAGAAGTAGAAAAGAAAGAAGCCCATGGGTAAACTACTAAAACAAAAAATATTTGAAAGGACCTTCAGTGAATGTAATTTGAATCTGCTCATCTCAGTGCCTCATTAAACTGACTTTTTGAAATACAAACCTAGAGGCTGAATTCTCAAAACATCCTGAGGCTAAAAGTACCTCAGCTGGCTGAATTAGGAGGGACATGTCCATCCTAACTTTAGGAATTCTAAGTTCTTGGTCTCAGGCTAATTTATAAAGCCTTATAGCGCTAAAGTTAAAGGGAACTTCCATATTTTTCAACCTGAACCCTTTTTTCTACATGTTTTCTGTGCCCAACTGACTAATAAGAACAACAATTTCTGAAACTGGTAGTGAGAGAGCTGCAGCTGGAAGCCACGAAACAGGCTGCAGTGTAAACATTCGAAGCATTTGTGCACCGTAAAATTTAAGTCCTTAAAAATGCTAGTTTTTTGCCACTGACAGGCTCAGATTATGGACCTTTCCAAAACCGGACCCTACCATCTCCTGCACCGTCTCGGAGTGTCACTGTTTGTCGTTGCCCTCACAGCTGAAGCTCCCTACATGTATGCGTAGGCTGGAAACACAGCAGCAAGCTTTGGGACACACTTCCCTCTCTGTAGTAGAAAAAGGAGCTGTAGATATATTTGGTGACCATGGAGAAAAGGAAAATTACTCCTAATTTACATTGTTTATATGTATTTGTATCAGATTTATTTGATTTGTTTCAGTATCCTTTTGGCATTAAAATATATAAAAGAATTGAAAGTAAATAAACATGCGTAAAAAAACAAATAAATAAATAAATACTACATTAAAGGGTAGCAAACATATCCCTGTGATTCACTGGTGACTTTTCTTGTCTTTTACTTTTGTCAGCATCTTCTTGTTTTTCACTCAGATGTTTAGCTGCTAGTTTTTGCAACAGTTCCTGTTACACTTTACTATAAAATAAACCTGACTAACATTTTATAGAGACTAAAGACGTGTAGATTTGATCCTAATTACAATGTAGCATTTAAGATGTCAACACGTGTATGACTATATTCTCACATTACAGTACATTCCTAAGGACAGAACTTCATGTGTACAAAGTTTCTTCCATGACAAACACAGCTATGCGTTGCACATGGTCAGTAAGTCAGCATTGGTGCAGGCTCGCTGTTAGAGAGTTTTATAACCTACTTTATTATTAACTTTATATTATTCCACGATTTATCCCTGTTTGATTTTAAATATTTATGGCAAATACATACATCTCAAATTTGCTTTATTTGCTGCAAAAACGGTTTGTAAGATTGGCAATTTCCCCCAATGTTAATCAGTCCTCTGTTCCACTGTTCAGGAAACTAAACCTTCTTTCAGTATATGGTATAAATATTCATCAGATATGTGTGTTTATATATAAATATATGTTCTTACCTTATTTTTTCCATCATCATTTACCAATTTCTTTAAATTTAATTCCTAAGTTCATTTATATAATACTAGACAGGTCAATCAGCTCCATCTTGCTTTTTTACAAAACAAAACATGGCGCGTACTCCCTCAGATATCATGGTGTACAGATTTGGAACACCAAAGTACATGTTGTCAAGAGCTCTTCATCCTTTGAACATTATAAAATGAAATAATCACTATCATGATGTCTGATGTATGAATATATTTTCCCCTTTTTTTCCTTTTCTCTCTGCACTGTGTTTTATGTATTTCTTGGATTTTAATGGATTACTTTTCACTGACTGCTTAGTTTTTATTTTTAATGTTAGTTTAGTTCTTTTGTCTACTTTTCTCCTTTTTTTTGTCATTCCCTGTTTTTCCCCTTAAGTTGAGGGGAGGTCTCTTCATGTAAGCCTGTCGCCTTTTGACCTCTCCTGACACATTTCTTCTCCTTTTTTTTATTACTTGCATTTAATGCTGTTTTATGTTTATGCAAAAAAAAAGGAAAAAAAAAACTTCCACTCCTCACTGGTTGGTCTGGGATGGCACTTAATGTGACACACAATCTTTGTGAATGCAAAAATGAAGTGCAAATGGATAGGGAGAGGGTGTAGGGGGTGGTTTGGGAAAGGCCCAACTACTTTGTTAAAGAGTAAGATTGTTTTTGTTAAACCAGAAACAGCCCCTAAATTTCTATCCCCAACCCACCAGGCACCATTTAAATAAACAGTGGTTTTATCATTGTAAAACACACTTCATTCATGTAGACAAAAACAAACAAAAAACTCACAAAAGCTGTCTTGGTTCGTCTCTTCACTGTTCCATCACCCACTCTGGTTTGGCTGAAATCAACCCGTAATTCACCCAGTTTGATGTGGAAATATGCTGGCTCTATATACACTAAAACTGATTATTTAAAGTGAGTTTGTTGGAACTGGTAAAAGCGATTTTGGGGCTGTTTTTGGTTAAACAAAAAGGGATCTTAGTATTTAAAAAAAGGTCTATCTCTGTAGGGATCCTTTCAGAAATGTTGTCGGACACTAAAACTATAAGCTGAACCAGTCAGTGGCAAAAACAAGCACTTTCAGTGAATGTATATTGACCGTGCTAAAATGCCCCAAATAGTTACACTGCAGCCTGTTTTGCGGCTGTCATCTGCAGCGCTCTGGCTCAACACTAGACCAGTTTCAAAAACTGTTGCTCCCGTTAGTTACTTAGACACAAACACATGAGAAAAAAAGGGCCAGGTTGAGAAATACAGAACTTGACCTTCAAGTCCAAGAGTCACTTAAACCTTCTCAAAATATGTAAGCTGCTATATGTAATGTGTCCTGTATCAGTTTTGGAAAAATGTACTGATAACTGATCAACTTTTAAGCATATTCTCATGGCAGGTTAATAAGGACAATGCGATTTGCAGCACAGAGGAACCTGACATACCTCAGCATGTCAAACTTATTTGTCTCATTTTAATGAATATGTTAATTGCACTCCTCTGTATTGATGAATCATTAATTCCACACTCACTAACAAAGACCAGTAACCTGGCAACCAATCACTGTAGCCTTCAAGTTCCTCAGGAAAAGTTCCTCTCTGCAGCTTTCTGAATAAGATAAAACTCTTTGCTAGAAGCTTGTAGCACCATGTGGGAGGACTCCCAGGAGAAAGACAAGATTCTTTGTGAATGTGGCGCAGGTGTGATTCACAGTTTACTGTAAATCAACACCAAGAATGTTAATGTGTTCAACTTAACCTTTCATTGTAACTGTGGGTAAGAGTCTAAGATTCTGCTACATCACTACACAGCTACAGATCCAACCTGAATCCTGCAAAACCTCAGGATCAATGTTTGTAAGGGAACTTGTGCACTGACAGTAAAGTTAGAGGTGCAGTCTACACAAGGCGTGTCATGCTAGTGTTAGCAGCTAATGCTCCTGAGAACCTGCTAGTAGTTCCTGAAGGTGTGTACTGTTGCATTACAGGGCCATGTGTTCTTGGACATTATTGAAAATACCAAATTTGGAATGATGACCAGGACCCAGGAAATTATGTAAACAACACAACAAACTGGCTAAAAAGTCCCTGCCTGTATTTACATTTCTATACCAGTATTTAATTTTACTTCTATTATTGAAAGTAAAAAAAAAAAAAAAAAATCTATGGAATCAGATTTTAGTTTCAGTGAGTTTCACATGAATCTCTATCATTTTTGTATATGATTGTGGACTTCTAACCCCAACTCAAAATCCCAAATTCTACAACCACTTTGTCTGTGGACTTTGGCGACAGAACCACCCTTTGCAGTGGTATGATACGCATTAGGTGTAAATAGTGAGAAAGTCTGTATATGGTGGGTGCGTCAAACAAAGAACACACAATTTCACTGAAGAGCCAGCAGTTCATTTCTGTGTGTAACGAAAAGCCAATTGAGGACAACCTACTATGCTAGTTTGTGTAGCATGCTAAGCTAGTGACATATAGCCAAACCATGATGTTATTTTTCTAAGCCTAAACATGTTTGTTGCCTATAATGAAAGAGGTAACTACAAAACTAAGTGTTTAACCTACACTGTCATAGCATTGCCATTTTCAATTTTTTGCTCAATGTACACACATAAATATGCTGAAAAGAGGCCAAAAATGTCTGTGGAATTTTAAAGACAGCCACCCAACCCGAGCATACAGGATACAGTGATGGGTTAGGGGCTTGCAGTTAGTAATAAATCTCAATGCACCATGATACACACAGTCCAGAGCATGCTAATATTGGGAGGGTGCATTCATATACATCCCCATAATCAAGCACAATACACAATGCCAACTGACGCAGGAAGGTACCTAGCACATCCCATTTTGAGGTGTACGTCCACTGACAAAGTGGTGGATTTTGATGAGTAGGGATGAGGACGTGTTGAGACTGTGTATACAGTACATGCTGCATCATATGAGAGGGAGAGATATTCCTTAATGGACCAAAAAGTCCCTTTCACTTTTGAATGCAAACCATCTACTGCACACAAGCACTGATATGGACAGTGAACAAACCACAATCCAATCTCATTGAGAGGTCATATAACATGGTAACTGCAAGCCATACCTGGCACACTCGCCTCTACATTTACTAACCAATAAGCCACAGATTGGGGTGCTGAGTTGAGTTATTTCATTTGCTCCGTAGTAAATCTCCAGTTGTCTCTCAGCTAATTGAGACCTATTGCCTGAGCCGCTGGGAGGGAACATGGTGGCAGTATGACTGATCAGCGGTGTAGTTCTCTGTGCGGACTGTTTATGAGCAGGGGAAAGGTGGTGCAGGTCCAGGGTTCATGCTAAATTAACCAGCAGCCATCTGCCCCACTCAGATGGTGAAGGTTTAGCTCATTCCCTCTCTGATTGCAGCAGGGTGCCCAGGCTGAGAGAGCATATGCTAAATCTGAATCCGTATGAAACAAATTGTTTGGTAAGTTGCAACTGCGGGATATATTATAATAGATTGCTTTGTGAAATGGACTTTCGGAATGAAATCATCATTCAAATGTGTTTTCAGGCCCTTGAAGCAATGAAACAGGCATGCTCACCAAATCACAGATAAGATTGGGCTCCGAAATTGGACGCAGTTTGGAAATGGGCAGTAAAGATGTAATATCTTGATGAGAAGAGGCATTAGCCAGGAACAAATGGCTGGCCTTCTGCTGGGCCAATCTAGTGTTTAAATTGAACCAGTTAGTGTACATGGGGACAGACTTAGCCCTTTGTTTCCTCTTGAAGAGGACCTCGATGAGCCTGCTATTAAAGCATTAATAGATCTATTTTAGGATAGGAGGGGGGTGGCACATATAACACACAGCCAAGAGCAACAGCTTGAGAACTGCAAATGTAGGGCTCTATAGAAGGAAGAGCTAGAAAGCGGAGGCAGTGAGAAAGAGGGAGACAACGTGCTAAATCACATCTGCCAGAAACGCATCTCCGATTAACGGCTATGATGGAGTCTGGAAAAACACAATTTGTCTGTCGGGGTGTTTGACAGACCAGACTATGGTCTAAATTTAGTGTTTTGGAGTGAGCACTGACAAAATAGCATTGTGTCTTCTTTCGGCAGCTACACGAGGAATCGGGAAAAAATGATTGACCAAGATAATGAGAAAGATCTATGAGAATGTGACAGGAGAGTTCAGAGAGCTGAAAATGACATTCTTAAAATAACATGTCTTTAATTCATGTTCAATATTTCTGAGTTTACAATCAAAAAGTCTTGGAGATACTCAGCTAAATTTACAGAGGCACAAACCAGCAGAATACAGACACATGTCACAATGACACACTTACAGTGTTGTATTTTGTTACTAACAGTTCAAAGCATATGCATGATAAGTTTAAAGAAATGTGTCATTTAGCTTGAAAGTTGGCTAAAGCTTGATTGCACATTGGTATTTGTGATAAAACTGTGTCATGAAGCCCTGTTGAAACCTTCATCAGTCACATTTAGTCTATTTCTAGATGTTTTTTTAGAGGATTTTTTAAAGGCTTGAAAGTGGATTTGCTTTGATTGTCTAATGTGTTTTCAAAAAAAAACAAACACTGGCCATGGCTTGATATGCTCAGAATGGCATTTTGTTAAAATAAAAAATAATCCTGCAACAATTCTTTATTGCCTTTACTGTATTTATCCAAGGCAACCAGTGTGCAAAATTCTGCATAGTAATCATATTGTTCAATTATGCCGGACTAACTTGGTTTACTGAATTTGCTAACCAATAAAAATAACCCTTTGCAGTCAGTTTCCTAGCTGGTTAGCTGGTTTGGCTGTTATCAGGCCCTTAAATCACTGTTGTCAGTGGTTATAATTGTCATAGGTATGAGTTAGAAGGGGCCTGCCACCTACTACTAGGTTCAGATAAAGGCCTGATAAAGGCCATGAAATGGGCCTTTACATTTACTGCTAGGTGGCAACTTCTCGTGGCTGTAATACTACAACAAGAGCAGAGGTGGAAGTCAGGTGATGTAATATGAAAAGTGAGAACGTGGGCGGAACAGAAGGCTAGTGGGCAAATCAAACAAACACAGGACTTTCACCCAGGACAGTGGCGTTTGAGTCCAGTGTGACATCAAAAGTCAGCATTGATTTATTTTAACCAGCAATGGCTGTTTTAACTGTTGTACAATTATGTTTTCCCAAACCTAACCACATAGTTTTTGCGACTAAAGCTAAGAAAGTGAAAATGAAATATAGAAAACAGCAACTATTTAATAACATTAATTATGCAAACAGCCATTAAATGGGCTGATAATGGTCTTTGAACTAACAGTAGTTGTGGCTATCTTTGAGGTATAAAACCATAAATAATGACCATTTTATGCGCTGATAATATCCAAATCAGGTGATTTTTTTTTTTTTTAAATAAGATAAACTGCAGATTTGACAGTGATAAGCTAAGAAACACAATAGAGCCATAGCCACTATTGGATGCTACCTGTTCTAAATATTCTAATGGTAACACTAATTGAGCAAGGTTTTGTCATGGCAGACAACCACGATGGCCATTTGGACATTTGGAGAATGGCATTAGAAGGCACAGAGCTGTGAAATACCCGTATTTCAATAAAAATCCAAAATCATGAAATTGTTTAATCACCATCAAAAAAAAAAAGTCCTTAATTGAAACCTGCTTATACCACCAAACTTATGATATTACTGGTTAAAACATCTGCCAGTCATCCCTACTAAAGCCTGTGACTGGACAGCTATTCACTGGGAAGACGTTAGGCAGTACATGTCAAAGCATTGCGAAACTTAATTCGTTAAAAACTTTGTTAGAAACATTTCACAATGCATATGCAAAGAAACTAAAATATTTTGCTCAATGTACAAAGCTCAATGCTTTGCCTTACACTGACCTTGCAATGTTAATGGCCTAAATTTCTGTCAGTCATCTCCACTGAAAGATCAATGTTGAGAACTTCAAACTAAATAACCGAGATTTTGTCTCAAGGATAATACATTTATGGGACCAAGCGCTCTCAAGTGTTTTGTCCATTGGTCTCTTATGATGACAACTGTTTGAAATTTATAGCAATTCGCTTAAATTTGTCCTCACAGACAAAACAAAGAAAGGAGTTTTCCTTTAACGCACTCCTGTTAAGAATAAACTATCTATTGTGATGGTGATGGATCTTATGGTTTGCACTGCTGGAGTCATGAGACTTGTGCTATCAAGTGATATATAGTTTGCCAAGGTTGTGTTAGGGCCACATCACATTAAGAAAATGAGTTTGTGCAGAATAATTCTGTGTTTCAGTGAGCAGCAGTTGAGAAATGATATAAATGATATATTAAAGGTGAAATTTAACATTTACTATGGATTTTTCACACCATAGCTGCTCATTTTCACACAACTCCCACGATCCTATTCCCTGAATGTACTGAGAAAGAACAATACGTCACTGCCCAGAATACACAGTGGCTCTTCTTTCCATTAATCATGCTCTTGAAGCACAGAATTAATCACACTAAGTTCAATAAACTTCTCTTGTATCTCCTCACAATAATAATCCACATTATGATGACCACCTGGGCCAGTTGAAATCTCTGGGGGGTTTTTTCAGCTCTGTTTTTGTGTTTTGTCTGAACAATCTGATTTGATGCCAGCTGCTTTGAGCTGAAGTGACCATTTGACAAGCCACCATTCACTCCACAAAACCAAGGTAGGTGTTTGCAAAGCTAAGTGGTACAGACAGTGAGAGATGGACATGGAGGGTGTTTTAAATGTTTCACAGCTTCTTAATTTCATAGCCAATGTAGCTGTTGCCAAGGAATGGCAGATACATTGCAAATACAGTAGTTCTTACTGGTACAGATTTAGATGGATACATCATTTTTGGTTTATCCCATCATGTTGTTGTAAAGAAACGGATCAATGCACAGTAGAGTATGTGTAACATGTACGGTGCGCATAACAAAAAACAAACAACCAATTGTTGTCAGCATAATTATATCTTGCCTCTCATGTGAAGAGCTTTCTCCCTGCACTTAAGAGGAGCTGCCTACCAGGAGAAGCACTTGTGAATATGTGTTGCTCAATCTGAAACCATCTTCAGAGGCTGTTCAAAGAAGAAACACAGCCAATGCTGATCAGACATGAGGCATTATGAAGAGTTCCTCTGACAGTCATGGTAATGGATGAGTCTGAAAACACCAGCTGTGGCACAGCGTGGAGTTTAAGTGAGTTTATATTTTCCTTCCTGTATTTTGATTTATTTTCACGTATTGTCAGCTACTGTAAGCCAGCAGCAAAACATGTAATTCACTCTGAGGGAGGGACTGAACAAGTAATCAATTAACGTGAAACCACAATTTAAAAGTGTGCAGTTTTCACATATTAAGAGTTGATTCCTTGGTATTGGTTAAAAGTTAAAAGTCCCATGCATGTTTCCCATAGAAACAGCTTGGGCACCTCTGGATCAGCATGAGACTCCCCTGGCTGAATCATCAGTTTATAAGATACACATATGTGTGAGGAAATATCTGGATCTTTGATCATGAAGTCTTAGTGTGTGTACATGTCTCTGTGTGTGCATAAAAAAATCTGAGGAGAAGTTAATGTTTATGGTACTGGGTAAGAGCCAGTTTAAGAGAAGAAAACTGATTGATTTAGCTGCTGCTGCTCAAGGCCAACGTTACTCTTAAACTCATGTTAAAGCTAAAATTAGGCTACGATGGTCCCTATGTTTCATGAATATTCATGCTAATTTTTGTGTCTGATCTGCTGTATATAAATAAGCCTTGGCTAAACAACATACACAGCATGAATGACATAGAAAGAGATTAAAACATATGGAACCTGAAAATGTACAATCGGTGAAGTGGCATTTCAGCCAGCAGAGGTGAGGAAGAAGCTCCAGCCCCCCTGCGACCCTCAAGAGGATAAGCAGTTACGAAAATGGATGGATGGTTGTACTTTAACCACGCTGTGTGCCATTGTTTTGTTATTGTATGTAATGTTTGTACTCCATACCATGTGATATGGTTGTGAGTCAAATAAATAAATGAAATTTAAAAAAAATGAGATTGACGCAAGGTCACAGTGACCTCTGACCATTTAAGTCTTATCAGTTCATCCTTGAGTCCCAGTAGATGTTCCTGTCAAATTTGACGAAACTCCCTTCAGCAACACACACTCACAAGAATGTGATGGAGGAGGTCACAGTGATCTTGAACTCTGACCTTTCACTACCAAATTCAAATCACTTCATCCTTGCCTTAAAGTTGATGTTTGTGGCAAAAAAGACATTCTCTCAAAGTGTTCTTGTAAAATCACATTCACAAAAATGAGATGCATACAAGGTCACTGACTTGACTTATGACCTTTGAAAAACAAAATCTGTTCAGTTTATCCCTGCGTCTGAGGGAACGTTTGTGCCAAATTTGAATAAATTCCCTCAAGGTTTTCTAGAGATATCATGTTCATGAGAATGAGACCTTTGACCTGTCCAAGTCAACCTGTGTGCCAAATTTGAAGAAATCCCCTCAAGGTACTCTTGAGCCAGTGGGTTCACAAGAATGTGATGCATGTGCATACATACATATGAATGTACGAACAACCTGAAAACATAATGCCTCTGGCCATGGCTATCGCCCCTGCAAAGGCATAAAAACATTTGTGTTAATAATAACAGTACTTAAAAGCTAGACTTAAAAAAAAAAAAAAAACAACTAAAAAAAAACCCCAATAAAAACATGTACTTATATTTTTGGGTTGGTCCTACAAGTTCTTAAAGGTCGAAACACACATGCGGCCAATGGCACACATAAAAAAATACACCCCTATTATTTTCAACATACGGCACTCCTGGACATGCCACCCTGTGGCACTTCATGCCACTGTCCTATCTCCAGCCTTGCCTTCGTAATTCGATGCATTTTTCACCCACTCACTCGCGGCACATATAAGCTCCTGTAGCAGCTCTTTTTCTCTGCTCCTATGGTAGCTTGACTCCTCTCCTCAACATGGATGCATAGAGACAACTCTATTGCTGTTGCAGTGTCTTGTGTGTGAGGAAAGACTCATTGTTGAGGTTGAGAAATATCTCGAGTTAAATGACCCCCAATCCCATCATTATAAAGACAATGGCCAAAAAGAATGTGTATTTAAGCTAATGCAGGGTTAGAAGAGTAAAAGTAGTCTGTTTACGAGCTGCAACGTCCAGTGTGTGCTAGAGGCAGCACTGGATGCGAATCACATGACATACTGTGCGTCGGTGTGTTTTTAGGTTAAGACACTCTGAACCTGACAGTGGTTTGATCTACAATTATGTATTGGAGTGCCTTCAGGTCAGGGTTCAACATTAATGGTTTTTTTTTTCACTTGCCCTGTCACGCAAGTGGGTCAGAGAGATCAGAGATCAATTTTTACTCGCCCCTTCACAAATTGTTTATTAGACTTAATTTAATGGTCATTAAAAACGACCCTGTTTTATCCACCTTGCTCTAAAACTTCCAGCAAACTACGCAATACATAGTTTGAGATTCTCCCATATCTTCTAATGCTAACCAACTAAACTCCTGTTTCAAGGATAATTGAAGTGCTTGCTTGCACTTCAGCTTATAAACTTTGTCTTTGTTTATTGGTGCTATGCAGGTGCAGATAAGAAACTGGCTCACTCCTTAGCTACTTCCATCATAAGCTCCAAAAAAACCCAACCTGTTTAACTCTTTTTTTTACCATTTGCCCACATGGGCAAGTGAGTTGCAAGATTTAGTAGCCAAATGAGACATTTTACTTGCCATGGGCAATTGTGCAATTCTTATTGTTGAGCCCTGCAGTTACCATTCTTTTGGAAAATACCTCAATTTTTAGAAACGTCATATGATGGATTTTACAATAATCTTAGCCTTAACATGCTTTTAGGAAACAATAGCAGGACTTACTATCATTATTTTACTATTATAAGGGGCAAACTATGCAGCTGTTGTACCAGACTGCTAAATTTAACACCACATTTGAATGGTATCAAATGTCTCACAGTTTCTAAAATGTAATGTATGTAATGTAAAATGTATTTCTGACACACCGTCCTTCATATTTCTAGTTTTATAGAAATTCATATGGCTTAACATTCTGAATGCGGAATGTGGAAACACATCAGTGTTTTAGTAGTGTTTTAATATCCATCACCATTTAAAATCCATCACCATTTTCTGTGAAGAATCATATACATTTAACAAGGTCAGTTGTCATTACATGGAGACGGGAGTCACAGACGAATGTGGCATTACAAATAAAGAAAAGCTGGCGATTCCCTCACATCAAAAACAGGCAGCATCTGTTTGTGCTAATGTGCTCTCTTGATTAACTGCATAAAAACATACAGGCTCTTTCAAATAAACTGATTAGCATAGCGTAGCAGCTACACAGACTGCAGCAATGATGGGATCATCTTAAAAAGGCTGAGATATTCTGTCAAATCATTTTAATATCATTCTATCCAATCAGCGGTCATCCATGTCATCTTAAGTTCTTCTCACGTTGCAGCATTTGTCAAAATAGTCAAGACGTCAAAAAGTTACAGTGTAGATTGTCCCTCACATTAAAAAAAATGCTATAACACATACCAGCATTTAGAAACGCTGATCCGAATGGGAATATGTAGTGACCACTTGCATTTGCTTTTCCTATGCTTTTGTCAACTTTACATTATTAAATATATAATACAGTCCTCTCTGGAAAGAAATTAGAGGACTCTTGGATGTATCTTATGTCTTGAAAATTACATTTAAGTACACAAATCCACAGTAAGAATGATTAATACAACAAGTGAAAATGACAGCATGTCAGCATATTTTATGAATACAGTGTTCACTGTGAGAAACTAAACAGAAAAAGGCAGAGCAAATTGAATTTGAGTGTGTATAATGTCACACTTATGCAAAGCTAATGCTGAGCTAAGACCAAAAGTTTCCGATGCCACTAAACCCCAACAATTGACATAAAAAGCAGTTGGCTCATTCAATGAACTGGTGGCTAACAGTCAACTGAAGCTGGCCGCCTGCAGTCTGGCTTTCCATAGTCTGGCTGTCTGTCACTGTCAGGTATCAGGCTAAACCTGGGATGATTTTTCACTCAGCACAGCAGATGCAGAGGCAGCAGCTGCTGTTTCCTTCAGCTGCTGCATGGAGACAGAAAGAGGGAAGATAAAAGAGTCCGTGGCTGATGCTTCAGGCTCTTATAGGACTTCCATTATATCCCTGTGCAATAAAGAGAATTAACTAGCAATCATCTCTTTGTATTCTTCGAGTTTTCGATAACTGCAGTCATCTATGGCACCATGTGTCCTCATTACCAAGGCCTGTGACAGATGAAGACTCATCATTTTACCTTTAAACCTTAAAGAGGATACATTTTTGATATTTAAAAGATAGATTTGAGGTACAGTGAAGCACTGTATAATCACATAATCAACATAATAAGGGGATTTTTGAATTAATTGAGATTGAATACGTTGAATATACCTGTTTTTAATTTTTTTTTTGTGTTTACAAATACTGCAGATATGTAGAAAAGTACAACATTATCAGAAAATATTAATAATTTAAATTTGATTGATCACTTAAAAATGTGCTGTCAATGAATTTGAGAGCAATAACTTATTCCAATCTTGTGTTTTGGCTTTTGATGGCCATTCTGCAAAACTGGATTATCAATAGGAGAAAGCAGACAACTGCTTGTTTAGATGTTCCTGTGCAAACTTCTGACACTGAATTTTGTGGTGGGGACTCTTCCATGAAGGTCATATTTGGACAGGTGTCACTGCACAGTAGAACAGTGCACCACCACTCCAGAGTCTGATAAATCTTCCTGCAGATCTTTTGCAGTCAGACAAATCTCCTGATTTGCTTTTTCAGCAATCTTACGAGCAGCTCTCTCTGAAATTTTTCTAGGTCTTCCAGACCTCAACTTCACCTCCACAGTTCCTGTTCACTGTCATTTCCTATTTACGTTATAAACTGAGGAAACAGCGACCTGAAACACTTTGCTATCTTCTTATAGGATTCATTTATTTTAGTTTTCAGAGTGCTAGGCAGCTGTTTAGAGGAGCCCTTGGCTGCTGATTGTTGGGACAAGGCTTCAGGAGTCAAAGTATTTGTGAAGCTTTGAAAATGCAACACCTGACTTTACACAAGCCAGAGCCCTAACAAGCTAATTATGGTCTGAGACCCAGGTAAAAGTTGCCCGAGATCTTAGGTGTCTTGGGCTACCCAAACTTCTGCATGGAACTCCTTTCCTTTTTTTTTTTTTTTTTTACTCTAAAATTTTATAAAACAAAAATAATACACTAATCTTGCTTAAAATGTTGAA
>JAPZEB010000022.1:6561314-6573637 GCA_029783705.1 Chaetodon striatus
GTTTGTGTCAAATTTGAAGAAATTTCTTTAAGGTGTTATTGAGATACCGTGATGGACAAGGTCATAGTGACCTTGACCTTTGACCTTTGGACACCAAAGTCATTCATTCAGTTCATTGTTGACTCCAAGTGGACATTTGTGCCAAATAGGGAAAAACAAAAAATCCCTTGAGGCATTCTTGAGATTTCGTGTTCACGACGATGGGACTGACGGACAACTGGAAAACATAAGGCCTCCAACCATGGCTGTCACTGGAATGGAGGCAGAAAGATAGGAGGAACTTAACACTAAATTTCCCTGTGATTTTATGATTGGAAACTTAATCTAAAATTGATTATTTTTTAATAAGCTTAGAACAATTGCTCATGCGATGCAAAGGCCCTCTAAAGATGTTCTACCAAAATTAGAGCAGATTTTGGTATTTCACATTTGCTATTCTTCTATTTCTTTCTTTTTTCTGTATTGCTGTTTTCCTTTTTTTCTGTAAACCAATCAGAATTTAGCAATATGTTAAGCAAAATCTAATGACAGTTGTAGGTTTGTGACCTTATGCTGTTAATCTCATGTAATCAAACTACACACAATCCAAAAGAATTAGATCAGCTGTATTTTGAGCATTCAGCTCTTAATGAACTAAAACATCCTTCATCCATGTCGCTCATAACTGGACTTTAAACAGTATTAACTTTGTTTGTAGGCTACAGCACAGCAAAGTAGGGAATAAAAACAATAAACACAGTTAATTGCCTTGAATTGCCTTTGTCTCTGACATTTAGTATTAAAATTACTGTAATTATTCATGGTCAAAAGAGACAAAAAATTACTTACTGACTTATGGTAGAACCACAAATATTGAGGAAAAATTACTAACAAAATATGCAAGTCTACAAAACCATGCAAGCAAAATGCTCTGCTTCTGAAACAGCCCATTCTCACTCCCAAGTTGTGAAACCCCACATCTTGACTTGAAGTCTGAAGTGTGACTTCAGACTTCAAGTCAAGATTTTTCAAAACGTTACCTGTGGATGTGCCAATAAATTGAACTTAAGGGAGCTACAGTACGCAGACTTTTCCATGTTGTTTAATGATGTTGCCCAGCCGCGGGCCAACTGTACTGTACCTGAAATAGATATCACGTACTCAAAACCTCAAGTCAGCATGACAAAGCCGAACTGACTGCAACCATTCAATTTGCCCTCAACCAGCCAGAGCACACCTACAGGCATAAAGAACTAATCAAGCCTGGAGTTAGGGGTCCGTGTCCAATCAGCTGTGAGGACTTGTTTCTCCCATTTGGTGCGGTCACGCACCGATTCCCTTTATAACACCTCTGGGCTTCCTCTGCTCTTCTGGCAGCCGGCCCTCCACCAGCTGGAATAATATTGTATAATTGTTATTGACATATTGTGACTGGGAGAGGATAAGCAAGAACGTTCTCTCCTTCGCCTCTGTAAAATTAACAGCTTGTGACACACTGGTGGACTCCACAAGGAGTCAAGCTGACAGCTCCAGTCAAGAAGGCTGCCAGTAGAGGACTAACAGATGATCAAAGTTCTTTCCAAATGTAATGATGCTCTTTCTGTCACTAATCAACATTACATACAGTATAACAGTTTCTTGGCTGCAGTGTCTGACAAGTGATCACAATTACTACACATCCTTCACATACCATACCTGTTTTCTGACAGCGATCAGGTGGTAGAATAGCAAACTGTAAAGGTTGCACAGCTGACAGCAGTCCAGCATTGACCAATCATTAAAGCTGCTCTGATATTTTTTTAGTTCAGCAATACTTCAAATGACCCATGAATGCACAATGTCAATGGAGTCTAGTATAAGACCCACAGTGAAATATCACCTGCTCCCCTCAGCTCCACCAAGCGTTTTATCATCTTTCAGCTCATTGTTTTGGTTTTACAACCCCCGTCCCTACTTTTTCGGTTCAGTGCTCTCATTAAGCACAGTTCCTGCTGATTTCAGTAAAATAGAACCAGAGAGGACAATGAATAGGGAAATATTTTCAAGATGGACAGAAAACCCCAAATGAATGCTAATGCTGCTGTGTATCTGCTGGGTGTTGTTTGCTAGCACTTATAAGTATATCAAATTGACCTCCTACGTGAGTGAAATCACTCTGATTGGCAGTTCAGATCCATGCATAAGAACAGCGTTAATTTTGAATGCTATTTTAGATTTGGTCTTAGTCTTAATCTTGAGATGAAAATGCTTATTAGTTTTAGTCACATTTTAGTCATTTTTATCCTTCATTTTTTTCGTCTAGTTTTAGTCAAACAAAAATTCAAAACATTTTAGGCGATGAAAATTCATGACATTTTTTATCAACTTTTAGTCATTATGTTTTTTTTCTAATCTGTAAACTAATTAAGTTAAGCTAATTCATGTACCAGAAATTAGAATCAAGCTTTTCTGACACTGACAAACACTGACAAACTGTCATTTCTGCAGCAGTTTTTGATAGGTTATAACTTTGTTTTACAAGCAAACACTACTGATCATCATTTGAAAAGCTCAACATCTTAATGCCTACTACCTGCCTGTCAAACAACAGCAGCTCATGAATGTTCCCAAGACAGTCCAGACTGAGCTGAGACCTGCAGAAATCAACAGATGTGAAGTCTAATGGTCATTGGCTGCTTGCTCCACTTCAGTTCAGTGGCTAACAAGCGGAGCTAACTGCTAACAGCCAATGCTGTAACTAAAAACAAATCCATTCAACAGTCCCACGATCCACAGGCAGACACAGTCTGTTCATTTTCTGCTGAATTACAATTCACAACTCGCACCAATGGCTGACGCTGCTCTGGTGTGAGTGTTTTTGCTGGCTAGTGAAACATCCTGGTACAGACTATTTACTGAAGTTTGTCAGCCTGAAGCTCATGTGACATTTGAAGATAACTGCAAGCACAGCCGTTCTCTGTGGTCATTGTCCAATAGTCCACCACAAACATTTTTGTCACGTCTCGTGTTGTCAACAAAAATGAAACATAGACTTGTCTTAGTTTCTAGTATCAAGATCCATTTTTAGCTCATCATCGTCTTGTTTTTGTTATGGAAAAAAAGGTTGCTGACAAAAATGTTTTATCATATTTTTTATCAACAAAATTAACACTTCATGAGAAGAGTAACGGAACTGAGGAAAGCCAACAGTCAGAATTTGAAAAGCATTTCCTGACTTCAGCAGCGCTCCATACCTTTCATCTCTCCCATGTCCAGGGTCTTTCCCAGCTGCTCCAGCAGGTCCGCTCTGGCAGCGTTCTTCTTGTGCTTTTTGCCATCATAATGTTGCTGAGCCATGCCTGGGTTGTTGAACCAGGCGTTGCATAGCTGGCAGTAACGATCGGAGTCTCGGCGCTGTCGCGGGGAGGTCATAGGAGACGTTTCTGGGGAGCTCTTTACAGGACTGGGAGACGCCTCTGAAGGAAAAAAACAAAACACAGAATTGAGGATCTACAGGGCTTTTGCTGGTTCCAACGGAGACACATGTCCCTCAGTAAATCGCCAGTGCAACCAAATAGTTTTTCACATTCATACACTTTAATTTTCACTAGCATATGGAGCAATATGCTCACAGCATACAGTAGAGCTCAGATGAGATTAAGGAGAGCTGCACTTCAACACTCTCAGGCTGAGATGGTAAATGGACTTGCATTTGTACAGTGACTTTCTAGTCTTCCTACCACTCAAAACACTTTTACTCTACATGCTACATCCACACACACACACACACACACACACACACATACACTGGTGGCTAAGACTACCATATTGGGTATTAATAAACACTCACACACCGTTGGCACAATTTGGGGCTCTTGAGGAGTATCTTCCCTAACGATACTTTGACACTTGGACTGGAGGGGCTGAAAATTGAACCTGCTCTACCTCCTGAGCCACAGCCTTCCCCAGATATGTACAACACAGTAGAGTTAAGTAGAGAAAGGATCAGATTTTGATTATCTTTATAACTGCAACACCAGTCCATCAAAATATGCCCAGATCAGCCCTTATACTGATTCTTAGGATCAGCTCAGGACATCCCTATAAATTTATCTTATTTACCATGTGGATTATACTTTAATAACCAATGCTAATTAGCTAGCATATCATCCTGCTACAATATGCTGTCTTTTCATCTTGCACCATATTTGAGTTATTTTAGTTTAGAATTGCAGCTGGCTATTTTACATTTCAAATGTAAAATTTATGCAATGTAAATATGACAAATATGTCATATTTTGGCCAGAGTGGTCACAATGGAAATTGAGGAAGATGGTCACTTCTATATTCTCAATGCAGGAAAAACACTGCTTAAGAATTAACAACCCAATCACCAGAATAAGTGTTAGTATTTTTACCTTTCTGCAAACCACAGATACTTTATATTTGTAAACTATCATGTAGGATTTGTTAAAGCTTTACATGTCAATGACCATTTAGTTAGTGCATGGTTAGGTTTAGGCACAAAAACCTCTTGGCTATGGTAATAGAAAGATCATGTGGGGGGCACAATCCCCCTTGGAAAAGCAGCAATGTCTCGATTTAAACAAACTGCCTCTTTGTGGCACTAACCTGGCAGAAAACGCACTGAAGTCTCCATAAAAAACAAACCCTTTTCCTTGGCACTATCCCTACTGGAAAACAGTGATGGGTTGCGACAATACACCCACATTTAGTGCCTAAAAAGCCACTGGAAACACAGCAGTGACTCACTAAATACAGACACTTTAGTTGTTTATTGGTCTTTACAGTGCTCTGCAGCTAGGCAGGAGTCTCACCTGGGTGACATGCTATTCACCTTCCGTCCACCTCCCAATGACAGTGTTAGGTCAAATACAATGTCTCTTTAGAAATGTTGATATGATATGTATGAAGCATGTAATTGTAATGTATTTGTGGTAAACAGCAATGAACAATGTCAACATTTTCTTCTGGTAGCTGGGCTGGTATAAAATAGTTTTACTGCATACTGCTTTTTTAATTTAATTTAATTTTTAATTTTCAAGAGGAATGCAGACTACTAATGGCATGTCAACACAGCCTAAAAACACGAGCTAACTTTTTTAAGTGGAGATCTGTAGCCAGCAGATGAATGTGAGGGCTTTAATGAGCACTGATCAGCAGCAATGTAACAATGACTGCAGCCCTGCCACTGCAGCCCCCTGAATAACAAGCTGTTATCTCCATTAAATGCCTGAAGAGGAAAACCTAAATTCTACTTGGCAAACGGATTAAAGAGCCTGCTCTCCTCGTGGCTGCCCACTTGTGCTTTCATGCATGGATGACGGCATTAACCCCGAACGAGTGCCGCGTTGCACTGAGCGCTCCCCGACACAAAATGGCACTATCAACTTATTCAGTTTTAACCCCCGAATGCTCAGCTCACCCTAAGTCAACATTTAGAGTTGTCCCATTACGTTCCATTACACCAGTCAACATTCCAAAGTGGCAACTCCAGTGAGAAACATGGTGGGGAGAGATCGTATAGAACCTTAACTGTCAGCATATTGCTCTCAGTTTATACTGTGAGTTGAGCCTTGAGTGATTCAGAGCTGAGCCACAGGCGCAGCAGAGTTTACATTTGCATTATATCTTATATTCAGCACTTGGCTGATGCTCTCATCCACAGCAACTGACTATTATGTGGGATCTGAATCTGTGCCTTTGTGCTTATAGGTCGACCTCGCCAACTAATAGGCCAGTGTAAACTGTCAGACTTAATTTAATCCCTGTGGTCCCCTTTGCAAGGAGATCAAAGTTCAGCTACAGAACAGAAGCCCAGGAGCTGCTTTGGATTGAATGCCTTGCTCATAGGGAAGCAGCTTTTAGAGAGAAGGGTGTGCATCTGCCAAACACCTTAGCAACTCATTCCAGTGACTCAAACTAGCCATTACATTTCCAGCCTACCCACTAAGCTTCAGATTGAAGGACCCACACACACAGCAGGAGACCCACCTGCAGTTTGCTACTCAGGGAGAAAACTACAGTTGGTAGCTTGACATATACAGAGAACTAAGTGCAATTCTCTATCAAAGCTGTTTAGACACCTCTGGCATATGAGGCAGAACCTGAAAGCAAAGCTCTTGGTTTCAACAATAACATTCAGGCAATTACCTAGCAGAGCAGAGAGAGGGATGACAGAATGTGAAGAGAGAATTTAAAGGCTGCAGGAAGCTCAAAGAAGTTGAAATATTTACTGTTGGTTGAGATGACAAAGAACAAAAGGGAGGCAATTACTGATTCCCAAACAACTTAACTGTACTTTCTGTTGCAGCACTTTAAGATGATAATAATATTAATAACAATTCTTATTACTATTATGATCATTATTGTTATTATGATAAGTAGTAGTAGTATTGGTCATATTAATAATAGTAGCATTGCTGTTGTTGCAGTTGTTATTATTATCAGTCCTAGCTTTAAGAGAGGGGGGTACCTAATTGCTAATATCACCATTAGAACTACTTAATATTGACTTTATTTCACAAATCCAGATTGTCCTCATACAAAATATCCAGGCTGGCCTCATGCACTGTTTTTATGTACACCTATGAAAAGTAATGCACCACGATTCGTTTATATCCCACGTAATCATGAGCCAGTGACGAGCAACGTAATTGGCAAGCCTGCGATCACGTGACCAATGGACCAATTGGAGTGAAGGAGGAAGTGATTGTGCAAGGAGGCAGGTTGGGGTGGTGGATGGAATATCGGACTTCCCAACAGAAGACCTTGCCCCAAGAGATCTGGGTTCGGAACCGTGTGAAACTAAGTTAACTTTGAGACAAGGTATGTTGTCATCACCGTTCTTCCTCGAAACCTATAATGTAAACCTGACAATGCTCTATTCCTAAACCTAACCTAGTGTAACTTTACGTTAAGTATGTACCATCATTTGTGGGGTGCTAATTTGTTAGATATCATACAAACCATTGTATGACGAAACGTTAAAAATACAATATAGGTCACTTTTACAAGCAGAAATTACAACCCATATTTATGCTCTTTGTTAAGCGGCGACCTCTCCTGGCTGCAGTAAGTACTACGGAAGCAAAGGTAAATGTCAGATGATATAATAAGAGGGATAAAATCCACCTAAGGTGGATTGGTCTAACCAACACAGGACTTGCATCCAGGAGACGGCTGTTCATGTCCCGAACAGTGAAATAAAAAGTAAGGGCCGAGTTATTTTACCAACGTAACGCAGTATGTCACATAAGGTACATCATGTTATGCTATCTTAGTAGCAAACACACTAATTTTAAGCCAAGGCATTTTTAAATTTTTTTTTTTTATGCCTAACCAGTAAGGTTTTTGCCTAAACCTAACCTTGTAGTTTTGGTGCAACTATTACCATTTTACAACAGTTGCCCAAAAATGTGTTTAAAATAATGGACGTAGCCACTGTGGCATCACTCATTGGTTTTTGGACTCAAGTTTGGCATTTCCGCCATCGCCATCTTGGGTTTTTGGAGTAGGAAGTGACCATATTTGGAGAAGAGGGTGGAGCTGTCAAAGAGCAAGGAGTGGCTCTGACTCATAAACTATAGTTACACCTTGCAGATAACCTGTCACTCAAAGGCACTGTTCTTAAATAACTTAAAGCCTTAAAATATCTTAAATAACTTAAAGCCTTAAAATATCTTAAATAACTTAAAGCCTTAATAAAATGTAAACTGGCGAGTTACATAAAAACTCACCTCTGCCCCATACAGCTGTCATAAATGCTGAAATTAGCTCTAGAGACCAAAACCTTTTTTGCACCAAGCTGTAAACATGTGTATTTCTGCTGTAAAGTTGGGAATTTTACTGAGGATTGACTGTTTTGGAGCCAGCCTCAAGTGGCCATTCAGTGTACTGAAGTTTTTGGCACATCTGCATTGGCCTCATTTTCAGCCTCAGAGGTTGCCGCTTGCAATAAACATGTGTTTAATACTGAAACCATTAATTTAGGAAATGTTCATGATGGTTGTATTCAGAACATATGACCTTTGTGGTTGCATGGGTTGGTGGACTTGTTGCACAAATCAACACTTAGAGGATCATAACAGTATTGGGGTAACAATGGAGCTTGTGATCTGAGCAGATTTGTTCATCTTAGCATAAGGACTGAAAGCAGGTAACTTCTGACCTGGGGCATATCCTCAGTTATCAGTCACTTTTTGATCTGACCTGTTTTGCTTTAAATGAATTTTTCCTACATATTAATCTATATGGGAGAGGAATGTAGTTTGTTTCACAAGAAAGACCAACCATTCAGGACACAGGAGCCCTCAAATTCACCAGTGTTAGATGACCATGTCACCTGAAACTTCAGACAACAGTATATTGTTTTTTTATCCTCATCACAATATCAACATGCACAATAAACACATCATTAAAGACTGTGATATTGCAGTCAGGGATCGTTGAAATCTTTGGAACACTTTAAATTGTAACTTTTTGTTTTTATTTTTATTGGTGCCTTTGTGTTCATTTCAACGTATCACACAGGGGGCAGAGTGTCCAAAGCCAAAGTCCTGTGCATTGTATACCCACTATAGTCTACAGTTTTTGTGTAGTGCAAGAATATAGCACTTCATAGACTGGAATAAATCTTTAAGATGCAGTAAGGGTAAGAAAACTGTAGGCTATTAGAGGATCTACTGGTAACATCTCTTGTGTTAAAAGTTGAGGGTGAATAGAAAATGAGAGGCAAAGAAGAGAAACTCTGGCAAATAATTTTCTGCAAATACTCAGGAATTAAAGTCGCATGATTACAAGACCTGAGCAAAGATCATTTATCATCATCAGTGAGACCTCTCTGTACAGTATCTTCCTCCAGCAAAGTGTAATCACACTGATTTAATATTCTTACTGCTTTTACGGCATAGTGTCCCAGCCATTCGTCTAGCCATTCGCCCACCAGTTTTACCTAAAGTATTTACGTTCAATACGAGGTGACAGACTCCTCATTCATATCAGGCTGCGTTATTGCACCATGGCTCTCCAGTCTCATAGATAACCCAGCAGGCGCATAAAGGAATGAAACCCTTTCCTCCCATTTAGTGCATCATTAGAGCCATACTGTTTAACACCCCTCTGTGCTTTGATAGAGGGTTCAGCTCAGTTCAGAAGGCGGGACTCATCGCCATCGCCAAGAGGCAGATGGTGTCGACTCGGTGGGCACCTGCTGCGCAAAGGACACTTTAAACTCTGTGAAAAGGCCCTCGCTTTTCTGTATTATAGGTTTAGGCGTCAGCGAGATAAAAAATGTGCCTTATTTTCCTGCACAGAGATGTATTCATGAGCTTTGGACACGCAGTGCTAAGCACCGAGAACACATGAAAAACCACTCTGAGAGGGTTGTGGCTGTTTCCTGAAGCTTTACAATTTTTTTGACATTGATGTCTGAGAAGAACATTTTTTGGGAGAATCATCAGTACACCAGGGTATGAATCATCCAAGCCTGATGGTCTTGATTTATCATCATCAAGTCAAGGAGACAGTACACATGCCACATTTCATAATGGCAGCCTTGTAGCTGGTTAGTCAGAGGACACACTCACACACACATCCACACACTGCAGCGGTTTATTGGCCTGATAGGATTTCTGCTGTCTGACCAGATGTGAGGGTGAAGACTTCTGCCTGTTGGTTTGGACTGTAAAAAGGAGGAGAGATTGAAGCAACCGAGCACACAGGCTTACAATGCAGCACCTCTACATTTCTTCAATTTCAGTTTTGGCCGAGAGTTAACCCAGTTTTACCATAGAAGTTTTTAAGGTAAATGTTTTAATCAAAGTGGGTATGTTACAGCTAATTTTGGATTAAAGCATCCTTCTACTCTGCATTTCCCTGTGCATTCATGTGAATGTTTTCAAAATGTCATGATTCTGAACATCACTTTAAAGAGACAACACTTAGATATTGCCTAATTACACTCAATTAAGGTATCACCAAAGTTCACAAAGACCACAACAGTCTGCACAAAATTGCATGGCAACCTGATTGACACATTCTACTCAAAACCACACATATCAGCCTGCTGGTAGAGTAAAGGAAAAGTTAGGAGAGCTGGAAACCATGAATCTTGGTTACAACATTTTTGTAAATTCACCTTGATTTAGACATCCATTTTAAGCGTTATTACTCTATTAAATAGGCATTGGTAGTGGTTATCAACATTGTAGGTTAGAAGACTCCTTGTACACCAAATAGTATGCTTAGACTGTCGTTATCAGCTATTAAATAGCCGTGCTTCTTGTTATGTAGCGACATGTATATGAGCTAACTTTGTTTGAGAAGTGGAGGGGATGGTGGATGGTATGACATCTAGGTGACACAGCCACTGCGGACCACTGTTCAAGACAACCGTTTTTTCATTAGCTAGACATTGAGGAATACCACTGGATTACCACTGCTATTTCTCCCCCCAAATATGAGTGTTTTTTGCTGATCTGTCATTGTGTTTCCAGCGGTATTTCTGACCCTAAATGCGGATCTTTTCTAGCAATGCATCGCTGCATTTCCAGCAATGTTTCTGCCCCCAAATGTGGGAGTTTTTATCAAGCCATCAATGTGCCTCCAGTGGTGTTTCTGCCCCCAGATTTGAAAGGTTTTTAATGACCCGTAGCTGCATTTCTAGTGGTGTTTTTGTCCCCAAATACGGGCGTTTTTTAGCGACTTGTTAGTGTGTTTCCAGCAGTGTTTCTGACCTGGAATGAGGATCTTGTTTAACGACCCATTGCTGTGTTTCCAGCAGTGTTTTTGCCACCAAAAGTGGGAGTTTTTTTAGCAAGCCATTGATGCGCCTCAAGTGGCATTTCTGCTCCCAGATGTGAAAGGTTTTTAACGACCCATAGCTGCATTTCTAGCGGTGTTTTTGCCCCTAAACGTGGGTGTTTTTTAGTGATTTGTTAGTGTGTTTCCAGCAGTGTTTCTGACCCTGAATGAGGATGTTGTTTAGCGACCCATTTCTGTGTTTCTAGTAGTGTTTCTGCCACCAAATGTGGGTGTTTTTAGCAAGTCATCCCTGCACTTCCAGTGGTGTTTCTGGATATATATGGAATATGGAAGGGTTTCAACAACCACTAGCTGCATCTCTAATGGTATTTTTCCCCTCAAATATGGGTAGGTTATTTTTAGCAACTCTTCACTGCATTAAATGGTGTTTCTGCCCCCAAATGTGGGTGATTTTTAGTGACCAATCACTGCATTTCCTGCAGTGTTTCTGTCCCTTGATGTGGGTGTTTTCAGCAAGTCATTGATGTGCTTCCAGTAGCATTTCAGCCCCGAAATATGGAAGTTTATTTTGATGAACTGTAGCTGCATTTCTATTAGTGTTTTTACCTTTTTACACCTGTAGTGTCTTTAGCAACCTGTCATTCCATTCAGTGGCATATCTGCCCCCAAATATGGATGTTTTTTAGTGACCCATTGTAGTGCTCCCGCAGCATTTGTGCCATCAAAAAACAGGTGATTAATAAGGTGATAAAAAAGATTCTGAATTTATACGATGAGATCCTTCACAAGTAATATCATGGATGACTTTTTTTGTTAGACAGATCTCCAAATCCCATTTTGGACATTTTTCCTTTCTCTTTTGTCTGCTTTTTTGCATGTGGCCTAACCACATGAAATACTGTAACTGAAATTCATAAGCCATAGCAGAGATATTGTCTTGCTTGAGCTGAATTCCCTGGGGCGATGGAATTTGTAAATTTAACAGGCCAGACAACATCTGGCATTTGAAAGCCAATTTCAAGTATCATATCCTACTACAAACACTTGAGATGGGGAAACAGCAGCCAAATAAGATAAATTAGACAGGATTTAGTTTGTCCACCAGCTAGTGTTTTCCTTGTCAGGGCTGTAACACCATCTTGTCACAATTCAGGAAATCCTGGTCCTAAATCCTAATGGTCCCAAAGTCGAAACATATCCAATCACTGGCCAGGTGACAGCTGTGAGAACAGTCATATTGGAATTCATGTGGTTTTTTGCATAAGTCGATGGTTTTTCAATGTCATACCTCACAGCTCAGGAGCAGATCACTCACCATACAATGTTGAAGCAGTCCATTGAAACTACAGAAGTTTGATGTAGCCATACTTCTGCTGTGGTAGGCTGCCCATTGTTCCAGCTTTGCATAACTCCAAAGCACAGATGTCTCACTGGACCAAAAGCCCATTTGAACTACTGCCCCTTATCCCGAAAAGAAACACCCATCATTCCGAAGTGCTGTAAGTCCTCTCTTAAACAGAAGAACATATCTAGTTAATATGCAGGATGATGTCACTTGACCCTCAAACTATGGCAGATGC
>JAPZEB010000022.1:6633254-6650890 GCA_029783705.1 Chaetodon striatus
TTAATCCTTTTTTTTTTTTTTTTTTTTTTTTTTTTTACCAGTGATGATAATTTATAGGTACTTTGGACTTACATAAGAGAAACAGATATTATACATTGTGCTGTTTAAAAGAGCCGCGATATATTTGAAAATAGTTCCTCAACATTAGAATTCTGCCCGTGGACATATATTCCTCCACCTTGCTTAATGACCAGTCCCGGGTCACTCCATTTTATTTTCTCTGAGTAGTAACACAGTGTAGCAGCAAGTTTCCACAAGCTTCCATCACGACTTTTCTACCTCAGCCCAGGGAAAAAACTTTTTTGCAATACTTTTGCTTTTCATTGAAATTGCTGCTGTTTCTATCCAGTTTTTGTCCACAAATTGAAAATAATACCATGTAGATAGAAAATGCCTACTGGGCACCTAACTGCAGCAACCCCAACAAGTTTGGGCCTCTCAGCTGTTTAGATGAGCCCATGGCTGCTGATTGTTGGGACAAGGTTTCAGGAGAAATTTATATCACCTGGCCTTTCCTGATCGTGGTTGTGAACAAACCAGAGCCTTACCAAGCTAATTATGGTCTGAGACCCTGGTAAAAGTTGTCGGAGAGCTCAAATGTCTTGGGGTGTCTAAACTTTTGCATGGTGCTCCTTTCCTTTTTTCACTCTAAAATTGTACAAAACAAAAATAATACAGTGATCTTGCTTAAAATGTTGAAAAGCATGTTTAATCTTTAACTTCATGCCTTTTGGAGATCAGTTCATCTTCAACTCAACTATTTACAGCAAACAAAATTTTGACCAGGGGTGCCCCAACTTTTGCGTACTACTGTATATTCCACCACCTGCTTAATGACTAGTCCTGGGTCACTGCTGCTGTTTCTATCCAGTTTTTGTCCACAAATTGAAAATGTGCATAATAACTTGTAGAAAGAAATATTCCTATTGAGCACCAAAATACATCAATGCCCAAGCTATACCCAACATCCATGATACATACAGCAGCAAAGTGAATAATCCATTAGCTGGCCTTTGACTTAAATAAAAGAAACAGGTGTTTTGCATTCAGTTGCTTTAAAGAGCCATAATCATTTTTCTTTTAAAGTAGTTCCTCACCATTCATTTTCTACGAGCACACATGCATGCATTACTACACCCCCACCTTACTCCCAGGTCACTCCCTATTCTTTTTTCTCTATGAAGTAACAGGCAGTGATTTAGAAGAGGCTCTCCTGCAGCGCTCGGAGCAGGGCAGCCTGTCAAGAGAGGCTGCAGCACGCTCAATCCAGTACACATGCAAAAAGAGACGGATGCATAAATTAACATGAGCCACATGAGTCTTTGAACTGTAAACCAGAGACGGCTCTGATCCGCTCTGCAGAAGAGCGCTGGCTTTGATGCGTTTGAAAAGGAGGTTTAAAGATCAATTACATCTCCTGTCTTTACTGTCACCCAAGGACTGCTTTAACTCTGGAGTTTCAAATTCGATTAAAGGAAATGTGCGAAAATTCAAAGGGACGTTGACTAGATCAGAGATCACCAAGTTAGATGACCAGACTGTCAGAAATGTTTCATCTTAAGGGGGGATATGGAACGAATCTGAACACCACCATTTGATTTAAAGAAAAATACTTTACTCAAGAAAGATTTCAGTATCATGTTTTCTTCCAGTAATGCCCTTTTTCACCTTCATCCAGATATAGAGATTTATATTGTATTGCAGTACTGCTGCCGCCATTTTCTGCTTTCATCCATTGAAACCAAATGAAGTTGCCAAGGATGTCAGCGGTTAATCGGTTATATCTTTGGTTACACGTTGGTTTGTAAGTTTTACTTGCTTCTCTTCAGTCTTTGATGCACACCACCCAGTCTGGCAGGAGATAGCTAACTAGCAACGCCCACTCATTTGGCCATTACTCCTAGTGATGACGTTTCTTACTCTGGAAACATGTCCACCTTCTGATCTCCTCCCAGCTTACCCCAGTCATAAACCCCCTTTATAGCATTGCTGTTAACGTAATCATTGAGTTAATTTTTTGAGTTAGTTACTTTTTACTTTAAGTTTTTAGGGGAGTCTTGTAGGGGCTACTGCGAGATTATGGGGTACCAGGGTCGATAAAACGAGTCATCTAGTCCCTGTTTGGCCAAAGTGATAGATGCATCCGCATACTTAGCATAAAGTCAAACACGTACTCGGTGGGTGTTGGCCTCCACCAGGTTTGTCCTTTGTCACCGATTTCATTTGTGTTATTCATTGGACAGGATCTTGAGGCACAGCCGGGGGGAGGAAGGGGTCCATCACACCGGGTCTTCATCACACCCTGACCTCCAGCATACACTGGGGTGGTTTACAGCTGAGTGTGAAGCAGTTGAGATGAGAGTCAGCAACTCCAAATCTGAGGCCACGGTAGTCTGTCGGAAAACGGTGTATCGCCCACTTTGGGTTGTAAGAGAGTAGCTGCCCAAAGCTAGGGAGTTCAGTTATCTCAGGGTCTTGTTCATGAGGGAGGATAGAATGACGCATAAGATGGATTGGCAGTTTGGTGCGGCATCGTCAGTGATGCCGGCACTGCGCCAGACTGTGGTGATGATGAGGGAGCCTAGCTGGAAGACTAAGCTTTCAATTTACTGGTGCATCTACATCCCAACTCCGATGGTCATGAGCTTTGGGTAGTTACCCAAAGAATGAGACTGCAGATACAACCAGCCAAACTGAGTTCCCTCAATCCTCAATCCTCAAACACATCTGCCTTTATATTTTTGATGGAGCATGTTCTGGCGCTCTGCTGAAATGCTAGGCTACACCACTGAATATCATTCAGCTCAGGCATCACATTTAGTAATCACTAAAGAGAGATTTTGTTCAAAGACATAATTTATATCACAGTCTCAGTATTCAACAGTGCTGTCTGATTTTATTGTTAACATTTCAGAGAGTGGATCTTTAAACACAGCACAAAAGGAATAATTATAGACAAATCTATGCAAACAGAACTGAAACATCCTCTTCTTAAGTGCAAAGCTACCTCCTCTATCTGAAGGAAAGTTTGCACATCCTTTATTCCCATCTCTTTTTTTTTGTTCTTGCTGTCGTCACCATGACCCAAACATGTCACGATGCATTAGACCCTAACTGTGCTAAAAGAGAATCCAAATATGCTCCATCTCCAGGAGGCAACAGGCCAAGCACTGTATTCAGCATTCACCACACAATAACAAAATGAATATTTGATTTGGATTGGTGCAGCCACTTCCTGTCTCCTGCAACGCCCTGAAGAACAAAGCAGTTCTCCTGTTACCCGCGGACAGTTAGGACTACTTTAAATAGCACAGCACCACAGTGAGCACAGCGCCCTGCAGGAAATACGGTTTGTCTTGTTAAGAGTTGCAGAAGAAAAGTTGACTCAAAGACAAAGTAATGAAACTTTGAACAAAGTGGCAGTGTCAAATACAATTAATAAAAGTGGATTTCTCTTTGATGAGATTTCACCTTAGCAGCAACCTGTTCTCTATTAGGAACAACAATAGAAAATCAATAAAAATGCTAAATGGTCTCAAGGTCTCAAATTATTTTCTTCTAGCCTCTACGGGAACAAAAAGCAGGCGCCCTTTGCTGATTCTTAAGAGTGAACCACAGTGTTCATATGAGTCCTTTCAACTCCTGTTACTGCAGATGTCCGACAGCAGCAGGACAGCAGTGCAACTCACCGCGTCTGTAACTCAAAGTGACAGTGAGTAAGAGGCAGCATCTGCTGAGAGAGAAAGGTCCACTACCTGATGACACTCAGGCGGGAGGAAGGAAACCAACTGGCTGCTTCACTCATGCTGTCCTTGATGTGGCTGCTCAGGGTCGCTTGTGTGTTTTTGTGTGTCAAGCTAAATCAGATGGTGGTACAAGCAGGTATAGAATTTATTTATACTCCCTTTTATGTACAAAAATACTTCCATACATCTATGCATCCTTCATGATGGCATAGACACAGTCAATAGATGGCACTAGAGGGCAGAGTCAAAGTCTCACAAACAAGGGCATGGTGGAGGAGGTTGTAATATTGTACCTTTAAACAGACAGTAGGGGTCTGTGCGGCCATTAAATAAATTTCAACATGTGGACGAATTATTCTTCTCACTATATGATCGATTTGTTCAGTTCCAGTATTATCAAAATTCTTTGTTGTCCCTTACTCTTGCATTCTGGCTTAAACTACATTACACTGCTCCCAAAATCTCTGGGGGTACCGCTCAGTTTCGTCCCTATCTGCAAGCTTTCAAAAAACATGCACAAACAGGTGCAATGTATGGACAGAAGGCTACATATGTGTCCATCTCTGTATCTAACATTGAGCATAAATGAGCCCTTAACTACACATTCTAGAGAGAGCATTTATGGTTTACATACCTATTCAGTCAGGGACATGTCAAAGAATTGACAACTCATATCATATACATATATATTTATGATTGGATTTGTTGAAAAAAGCTTTTTAAATAGTTCTCAGAGCATCGAAACAGCAGTTAGGACTCTTCTCGCAGAGATAATTCCTCACAAGCTAAAGACATGAGGAGGATAGGGAGGGAGCTGTGGCAGAAACCTGCACTGGCATTAGTTTTCAGCAGTAGCAGTGTGTAGTACTAAGGTGTCACGTTATAAAGGCTGCATTCTACACCTGAGGATTTGACACTACAGACCCCGACACACCAAGTCAATAGTCGGGCACCTGTCAATGTCAGACCTTTTGTGAGGATCTGAGCCCTAGTTTTTACAGTATGTTTTAAACAATCAGCGCTAGTGGGTCCTTGTCAGTTGATTTTTGTCCAAGTCAGCAATTTGAATTTGTGACGGAGCCCATCTGTGAATTAAATTACTCTGATTGACAGTTAAGCTCAGCGCACGAGAAGAGAAAGAGAATTGAAGAAAGCAAACAAACGACATCTTGAATCCATCCTGGCTAATACAGGCTACTGCCACCTGCTGGTAAGGAGAGATATTTCCTCACATGCAGGCAAAGAACATATATGCTAGGTGGCCGTTGGCTATAGTCTTTGTGGTGTGCTCAAGTGCAACTTTTAGGCTGAGACATAGGCAACTTGAGGTGACGCAACAGTTGATCTTCATCGCCACTAGTTGTTTGATTTTTGATGTGTGTTTGGTGTGTCTGGTGTCTGAATCTTTACACGTAGCTGGTAGCTAAATGGCTCATGAGTGAACCAGTGGTTGTGAAGCATGAATGAAATAGTTAAAGCAAATCAGGTAATCCAATCATGATCTCCAGTATTGTAAACAGAAATAGCTAGCTAATCAGGAACACGTACAGCTGCAAATATGAAATGAATGACTAAAGAATGTTAATAAACTTGATGGAACAGAAAAATATAGTCTTATACTGATAACACAGAGATGACTTTAAAACACCTCCACACTCGGAATCCACAGAATGATTGGACAGCTTTTGCTACTGCTATACCTGTAAAAACAAGACCAAAAAAAATCTCAATGCACCTGCAAAGGGTGAAATGCATCTCTGACTAGGCTGCCAAGCAAAGAAAATCTCTGTGCTCTAGTGCTATCTGTTTGAATGTAAATGAGGTAATGTGCATACTTCTGACACAAAACTGGCCCTTTTCTAGGCAAATGAGCCTCATTCCAGAAACAGTCCAATTTTCAAAGATCAGCCCTGATAGCAACACGCAGTTACAGTGAAATTATTAGCATCTTTAGAGAGTTGGTGGTAACTGAAGTGCATTGAACGATATCTTTTTTTATTTTATCCTCCACTCATACCATCTTCCTTTACAGTCTGAAGGTGTGCCTTTGAAAACACCAACAGCACTGACAGACTGGGATATTAAATCCCAAATACGTTCTCTCTCCGTCACCATTAAATTACTTGGCTTTTGAGGTTTTGAGGAATGCCTCTGAAGTTCATCTGTCAGGACCTTTAGCTCGCTGTCTGAAAATTTCAGTTTACTATTTCTATCTGCAACTTTTCCGTCTACTATATTCTTGGCCCAGAGGCAACATTTAGACTTTGTGATATGGATAATTGCAATCAGATGAAATAGAAGGGCAAATTCCACTCAGCTGTAAAACGTATATGCTGTAATATTATTAGTACAACATCTTCTGTGAATCAGAGACATGGCAGATAGCGGTTGTAATAGATGCCCAGATCATGGTGCTATGAGTGGCCACTATCCATTCTTTGTGACTTTGTCCATCGAACATCGCATCTAATGTGTTCAACACGTAAATAGAAAGCATGACAGAGCCTTAACGAGTAACCTGCCTGTTTTTTAGGTTGGTGCTCGCTAACTTTGCCCTGATGACTGCAAACAGCACTCCAGAAGTCCCATCCTCATAATAAGGCAAAGCTGCAGGGTTCACACAACATCCACCTCTGAACAAAACCAGGTGACTGCTGAATGCAGACTTACAAATTGCTAGCTAGCAGCTAAAAAGTCACAACATGTAACTAAGAGCTTTGAAGGTTCTGGGACCTTTGCTCTTCTCTTTTGGTAAAGGCTAGCCTCACCCCAACAACTGTAGACCTTCTGCCAAGCTAACTAATCCTGGACCACTCTTTAAACTGAATACTCAGAGACTATCTCCTGGTATGCCGCCCTCCAAAATGTCAAAATAAGTGAGCGTTACTGGGATTAGTAGACTTAATGTAATTGATGGGCTTCATTAATGAAGTGCTTTTGTTATTTTTACCAAAGAGCTTTACAGTTCTTATGCCCACACACACACACACACTCATACACCAATGCCAGCTACCATGCAAGGCGCTGGCTCAGTCATCTGGCCAATTTTGGGGCTCAGTGTCTTGCTCATAGCTGCCACCCCATAACAACTGAATTTATGTGGGTCATGAAATAACATATTACTGTCCAACACTGCAACTGCATGGCATTCAAATGGCATCTAAGAGCCAGGACAGACAATTATCATAAAAAATTGCCACAAAACACACACATGATGTGGTTGTATTGGCTGTCAATGTGTAAATTTGATTATTCTTGTGTAGTATGACTTATCCCGCCCAGTTCCCAAATGGAAATGCTGGCATTGTATGTTTCTGTAAACCACAAATAAGTTATATTCGTTAATTTCATATGAAAATGTAGTATATCCTTGGTTTGCATAAACATACAATGCCGTCATTTTTTCTGGGCATTTGTGTTGACTTGTCACACTGGTTCCTATCACTTGCAGACACTTGCAGTCAGTATCTCTTACACAGTTATGACAGCATGTTGCCACACAGTGTTAAATGTATTGTATTTTCTTACTGTAATGAGTCAAAAAGAATATCAGAAATATACAATCATCTATTGTTGTTAAAAGGAGTAAATACTGTAGCCCCTTTGACATAAGTATTTCAGAAATTATGCATGCATATCATTGAAATGATATATTTGGCTTTATTATTCCTTCATTTCCATTGTAGCTCTCTACTGGGGTTGATGAAAAAAGAACTGGGTAAACTCAGGTGTGTTGTGTGTGTATTGACAGTATGTCAGCTGCAGGGCTCAGGTGTATAGATCAGCCAAGTGTCTCTTGGGGGGCGGGAGCCAAAACAGGCTGACCCCAAGCCTTTCATTAATGACAAAAGAGTGTTGTGTATCCAAGTCATGTGAGGTGAGGTGATGTGAGGGGGCGTCTTCACCTCATAATGGGCAACCCTCTGGGACTCAGAGATGAGCTGAGCGCTGCACACTTTGCAGTAGCTGTCTGTGAAAAGCCCTTGGTCCACCTCTGTTGACTTCATCTGGAGGGAGAGACAAACAGACATGGTTACTGACCTGGACGCACTTTGTGGCAACGATCTGAACACACAATGCTGACTTGTTCCAAACAGAAAAAGGCCTGAAATTTTTATTAACAAAAGTCAACATGTTTCAGAAAGCCTGAGATGTAGGACTTTCTGGTAGTGTGTTGAATTCCTGGCCTACAAAATGAGGTCAAGCCTTTTATTTTGTTAAAACACACTGGACTGTGTTCAAAAAACAAGAAGGTGCTGAAAAGGATATTTGTATAAAAGCTATGTCCACAAGTTTTACTATCTACACAAAAACACCATGTGACTTTTGTTGTCACTGTCATGCAGCCTCATTTTGTAGGTCTGCAGGGAGCTAAGACAAACCAACCAAGATGTAATAGAGCAAGTAAACAACAACCTCATTTCGTACTTTCATCGCTGTTAATCAATATTTCATTACCTCAAGCATTTGAGTTAGTGACAGATGCTGAGCAGCTTTTGCAAGCAATGAGTCAGAAAAAAACATTTCATATCAAACATCCCACTAAAACTTGAAGCCATGAAGCCAAAATTATATTTTAGGATGATAAATAAATAACAGCGACAGATCACGCTGAAAGTTTTTTCCTGGAAATTCATTAAAATATATGACTGAGCTTCTTGCTGTGCATTGGAGAAATGGGGATTCAGAGAGAGACGGCTGCTAAAAGCTTTTATTTCGTTTTCCACGGACACAGCTGAGCTATCTCTGCTTTCTATTACTAATTCAGCCCAGCTTCCATTAGGGGCTCACATTTCATATTTGGAAGCAGTCAGGCTCAACTCATCCTCATTTACACAGGCATGTCTTCATTAGCAGCAGCAGGACAGATGAGAACTGAGGTCATGTGGGTATAGAGGCAGACGCTCTCCAACCTGTTTGAATATTCTTCACTGTGAATGGAGACAAAAATGACCAGCAGAAAAGAACTTTTACAGCAAAATTTTGGTGTGGTTTGTTCTGCTTCGCATACAAATGATGCTTTTAAATGTTTTCCAGACAAAATGTGACCATCAAGTCTCTGCAAACACATAGCTGGTAGTTTAGGCAGTGCACAGAAGGACAATCTGCAATACGCTTTAATAACTCCTCATGAATACCAACTGGTCTGCAGAAACGGCTGAATGATTCCAGATTCCTCACAATTCATTTCTCAAACTGACTAGCCTCCTGTTGGTGGAAACACCTGCATATTTTTTACTTTAAGTACATAAGCCTTTGTTGTTATTCAGCTTGATTAAAAATATTGGATGTTACAAGCTGTAAGCTGGGGAATAAATTATGCCTTCTGTGGGTTGGAGCCACTTTCAAGATGTTGTTTTCTGCCAGGAGCCACAGGTGCGGTAAAAATTATACATAAGAGAAATATAACAGCATTGTATTTAAGTAGAGGACAAATGAATCAAATCAATGAACTTTAAAGTTTAAGAGTTACTTTTTGATTTTTTTTAGAGCATAGTGCAGCTTTAATCGATGTGATGGGTGGGTGATAACTTTGGGTCTGATACTGATGTCTACCAAGTAGGGCTGTCTGAACTACTGTAATTTGATTGGCTATTGAAGTACTGTTGTCATCATTTGCTTGTAGTTGGCAGAAGTTCGTTTTTGTTTTTTTGTTGTTTGAAGAAGAAGGTAGTAACTGCAGTCACTATGAACAAATTGCATTATCTTCTAGAGCAGGAATTCTTAAAGATGAACCGATATCTAAATTCTGTGCCAATACTGATACTGAAAATAACAATTTGGCCAATAGCCAATACCAATGCCAGTGCTTTTATATTGTTGTTTTTTTCTGCCCCTTTTGTGCAAGGGAAAAGAAAAATTCTATGCACCATAATATCGGCACATCATCAGTATCTGTATTGGCTTTAAAATGAAATATGCTGATATTATTGATACATCGTTCAGCCAGCATGCTGTTTCTTATTTTGCATATTACATACATTGAAAAGCATTGTATTTCATGTCTCCATCTGCTGGTGGACCATCACAATAAGAGTTTGCATGCATAATATGATGTTGATTTCACTACAGAAGAAACTTGATGATCACTAAAATTACATGGGGAAAAAGTAGATATATCAACATCAGTATCAGTTATCAGCCAAATAAACTGTAATATATTGGGATGGCATCCCTAAAATCTACACAGCTTTAAAAGTTTTGTTTTTTTTCTATGTATAATGCATCATAATTCCCTCTCTAATATCTATTTTATATTGCTGTAAAAACATCAACAAATTTCTTTCAAACAGCTGTTTTTCAAGTTTCTTGCCAAAAACTACATTTTGCAGGATTACATTGAACACATAATGAGAACATTATGATTTACTTTCATCTAATATTCATTTGTACTGAAAAGAGCTTGACTGCATTATAATGTCAGTCAATGCAACTTCAACTTCAGCTGTTAGTTGCAGCCACCAGCTGCTCAGTACTACCTTAACCAGCTCTCCTCCAACGGACTCATTGTTCAATAGGTAGCATTATCAGGGAAGCAACAGGGTCCATCACTTCTCGTGACGATAGTGAGTTTAATGCCTCCTTTCTTTTAGGGAAAGATCTCTGCTCGTCCCAAACACTTGTTCCTTGGATGACAAGATGCCGACTGTAACTAACCATCTCGTCACTCAACTGTGAGATCACAGGGCCCTTTTGCTCAAACAGTCATTGTGGTATTCTTGTACTTGCGCGTTAATTGAGTTTGTGGCCATTAGTCTGGAGCCCTGCTTTTCAGACTGTGCAAAACTGATGTGACACAACAGTGAAACATCAGCCACTGCCATTGGTGAATGTCATCTTATTTGTCGATAGGCCGATGGGCAGTCAACAAGGTGAGTATTGGCCAATGTTCGATGTTCAGCCAATTAATCTGTGCATCCCTTGGAAAGTTTTGAGATTACATGAAAATTTAAGATTAAAGGCCACGAAACACATCAGCTACACTTAATCTCTTGCGCTCTTTCCCACTGGCCATTACACATCTATATGCAACACACAACAATGCATGGACTCAAACAGCTGCCGCAGTTGGAGAGAGGAAGAGAGAAATGTCTTGATTAATTACATTTAAGAACTAGAAAAGCAAATTCAAGAGAGTGCAGATCTCTGCCAGGTGGCCAGTTTATGGCTGCAACATGTGCTGTTCGTATACAATGTACTTGGAGCAGCTGTGGCCGGTGGAAATGTCCCTCCTGGCTCCCCTACAGTCACGCTGGCAGCGATAACAAAAATGGAATTTGTTTATTTCTTTTGTAGACCCTAACATATTGTTTATACAACTTATCTGCAGATGCTCCAGTTCAAAATGAGACCAAACTTTTCAATGGATGTCAGTTTTTTAACCACAATAAAATGTTAAAATATGGCCTGCAACAGAAATTCAGGGTTGTTGTTTTTAGCCCAGCTGATTACCAGAATTGCCTTCTGGTTTATGCTTTTGTGTGATTTTGTTTATGACTTGCAGCCCTACTAGTTAAGAGGAATGAGGAGTAAGCAGTTAATGACAGTATAAAGTTGTCAATAAAACAGGTTTTTCAACAAATATAAATCACAACAACCATGACAGGCTCTTGAGCAAATGTGCACACAAAATATTAGGCTAATTGGTCCAGTAGTGTGTCAGATTCGCTGCAGACAGATGGACGAAGGGACAGATAAACCCATGCAAGCACACACACAACCAGAAGACCAAATGCGTGAACCCCTATATGCTTATGCTTAGCAGGGATAATAACCAAACAGGAACCCAACCAGAGCCTGAAGCTGTATGCAGCAGTGTTTAGCCAAAAACTCTTGATAAACACACTGTATACTACCTGCCAAGAACTAAACAGCAATCAGACAAAGTTAGCGACTAACTAGTAAACAGAGTGGAGTGATTAGCAGATGCAGAGCCAGAGCCAACCTTTTTATGACTAAAACATCAATGTTGTGTTTACATCTTGTTGCCCCTATGCAGCAAGAACATCAATTATTGCTGTTTTAAATTTTGTATCGGATGATAACTGTTCCTAAATCACCTGTAGGCCTGTCATAATAACTGCTTGTGTTTGATGATATATTGTTCCAAATATAATGCAATAAATGATATCATTGACATTTCGAGACCATTTTATGCCACTGATGTAGTAATAACGACAAAATGGCATAATGATGTAAGTACAAAGAGCCATGAGCTTTTAATTCTTAAGAATATTCAGACATTAAATGAGATCTTAAAAAAATACAGAGTAAGAAACACCTGTTACTATACCATAAAACTTCAATTAAACACCCAGTCCAATAAAGGCCTATCTCAATTAGATGCCTGGTCAGGTTGCCAAGTAGATAATTTTTTTGATAGAAGTTCTTTGGATGTATAAAACCAGGTTGTTAGCTACTTTAAATTATGTGTCCATTCCTTGATTAACCTGTAAGTTGTTCATATTCCTTTAGTCCATAAGGGTTAGAATCAAGTTGCCAAGTCATGCCGGGTGCCTTAATTCTCTAAAAGGAATTAATGGCCTGTCCCACATAGACAAGTCAAATATAGTCCCGTGGATTTCAGTGGTTTATGCAAATAATAACCCGGGCTATTAATTTAAGTTTTGTGGTATTCAAGAAAGTATACATAAAATGATGGTACCTTAATAGGAGTAGCCTAAAAATGTTCAGTTAGGGGCTTAATAAAATTTGGCCAATTGGTCTTGTGACTAATAGACAAGCTTAACAAAGCTCTGGGAACACAGCAGCTGCTTGTGCAGCTACGATATGCTGCAGTTAGCTCCTTGGGATGGACAGCCTGGGAGCCTGGCAGTTTGCTGGTGGGTTTACGGAATGAGAGATGAAGTTCTTGGATGGTAAAACTTCAAACAACTGACTTACTGACTTGTTGCCAGGGTTTGGCAACGACTATCAGGACTGTGCCTCCTCCACTCCAAACGTGCAGGCTACCGATAAGCTACACTGTGTCGTCTTTGAGGTGCAGTTTTATTTTTCTTTGGACTTGCACAAGTAGGCGGATGGAGAGAAAAAAAATACAGTATAGAATCGCTGCACTCAAGTTTAATAAATGGTCAGGAAAACCCTGCTGTTTATTTGAGCATCATGTTGGCTAAACTGCTGGTAATGCTTTTATGATAACATGCATGCATGTAAACACAACAGCTAAATGAAGGTTACGTCGTTATAACGTGATTATTGTGACAGGCCTAATCACCTTAAACATATATTTGGCTTTTTTGTACTGCTATTATTGGTATAAAAGCACAGTGACCTTCAAGTTGCAGAATTAATTAGGATCTTCAGCATTTAACGTCACCTTTCTAGGGCATGGCATGACCATGAGTTACAGCTGAGTGTACTCTGCCTCTGAGCTACTGCCCCTCTGCTCTGTGGTACCCTGCAGCCCAGAGGCTATGACCAGACTGACTAGACAAGGATAAAACATGTCAGGGTGCAATGTGTCTGCAGACAAAAGGCAGGGAAGAAGAGAAATATAAATAAATCAGTGGCGCTGCTCTCCTCCTTGGTGTTGTAATCAGTCGAGAGCGGTGCCGTACCTGTTCAGATTCTACAAACAACATAAATGAGAGCTCCATCAGCTTGTTGGGCCCACTGCCTGTTTTAGCCAGGGTGCACAGATGCTAGAAATGAATGATTAATCACCCTAAATTCTGTTAAGAAACAGAAGCGGCAACATCAGCAGCAGCATGAGGAGATGCAGCAGCAGCAGCCTGGGAAAGAAAACAACTCTCTATCTTAGATTTCATTTCCCACAGCTAGAGGAAGAGTTCATTCTTTGCATTTCCACCTCAGTTTGAGACTGAATTGTCCCGACCCTGCAATGTGAAATAAACAGATAAAGAAAATAAATGAAAAGTTTTGTGTATTTATTTATTTCCATAGTATGTCTCAATAATGCATCATGCTGGAGTCCAAGAAGCATTTAGTTGTATCCATTGTCCTGATGTGACCTCTGACCCTGACTTTTGTCTGCATATAAAGCCAGTAATCATGGGAGCTTATGTTACTGTTACCAAAGAGTGCACAGCTCTGCAAGAATTACTATGGCTTATTAATTATTTTTATGGTTTTGGCCATCATTTCTGTCAGTCCTGATAACATTGTATGTGCCAAACTAATTGCAATAATGAAGTATGATGAGGCAGGAACCATGAGTAGTAAGAACAGACAAGTTTCCCCACACAATTTGAACAGCCTGTCCCCACCATGGAGTTTTTTAACTCTATTTTTGTTGACCGGCTCACAGGTGACTGTGTTTGGGGCAGTATGGATGGCCAAAATAAAGGTTAGGCTTTCAAATACATACAGCTTTAATCTCCCCTCCTCTAAAGAAACTCTCAAGTGCACGACACAGCACACAGAGACCCAGTAGCTAAGTAGATGATGATGACTGAGTGATGACCTTGTACTGATGATCTCCTTTAAATCAGTATCCTGTTGGTGTGACGGGGACTGAAAACATGCAACACAGGCACACCTCGCCAAGTTCAGGGTACCTACAATACAAAGAGCCCGTTAAGTTTTATCTTTACTTAGCTTGTTTGCTGAATCTAAGTCCACTATTTGCCATGTAAAGAAAAGTGAAGTAATGGGATCCTGAGCAGAGAAGTCTTACAGACTCAAAGACTTGTCAAAGACTTTTGACACTGTTAATCACAGACTTGTTTTAATGCTGCAGGATTGAATTCAAAGTTTTTATACGATTAAGAAATGGTGTGCCACAAGGTTCAATTTGAGGCCCACTGTTCACTTTGAATATAAGTGATATCTGTGCCTATGTAGAAAACTGCAAAGCACATTTTTATGCCGATGATACAATTCTTTATGCTTGGGCACCGTCTATGGAAGCTGTATCAAACCTTCAGTGTGCATTTGACTGTGAGCAGAAATCCTTTAAAAACCTTAGACTGATTTTAAATGAACCTAAAACTAAATTCATGTTATTCACAAGTTCAAGGAAGTGTGATCATGACGCCTACTCGTTCCGTTCCCTTAATTGCGCCCACATTGAATGCGTTACATATTACAAATATATTGGCATCTCACTAGATGACAGGCTTTCATTTAAAATAAATTAGCTTAAACTCACAAAGATGGTGAAAATTAAATTGAGAGCATTATACAGATTTCAGTCATGCTTCTCTTTAGAAGCATGAATAGAACAGAAGGACAATTATTTAAGCATTATTCAATCTACTATAATGTCAGTCTTAGATTATGGCAATATCTATCTATAAATCAAGAAGTGTCTGTGTGTGTGTGTCTGTGGCTCGCATATCTCTCTGACTGTTTGTCAGATCAACCTAAGCTTGTGGATATGGCTTGCGCATGGCACGATGGTGTGCATCCTTCATTTTGAAGTTTTTGGGATTAATATTAAAAACATAATTATTATCATTAAAAGTTAAAATCCCATGGGCCGCTCTCGCTTGCAGCTATAGCCACACCTCAAGGAAACAAAGCTAAAAGAATCCTACTGCTATACCGCTCTTGGTCACCCAAAACTGTGCACAGGCTTATGGCATTCCATTTCGTCACTCCCCCATATAGGAATAGATGAAGTGGTGCAATTTGCATTGGCAAGACATGTTTCAGTAACCTCATCGGTAAGTAGTATTTCTTAAGTTTCACCACGCTGTTCTCATCTGCTCATCGTGTTTGCTGACATGGCTAGCACATGGTTAGATTGACTAAAACACTGCCTAAAGTTCCCATACCAAAGTATGGCTAGGTCGGAAACGTTTGTTTTTCCTTTCAGGCGTGCAGGGTTACGTGTTTTCTAGCTACCATTTCAAGATTGTTCGCCTACGGAAAGCTAGGAAACCTAATGATGCTGCGTGTCTCTCCGTATCTCAATGTACGTCCATGTCTTACCCAATGTACAATATCTCTATTCACACTATGTAAGTGTATGTACACCTCTTTGTACATCCAACCATCGAACACAGCCTCATTTGGTCATACATGAAAAATCTACTTAAGCTTCCACTTTTCTATAGAAATACATACTACCACTGCACTAGTGATTAATAATTATTATTATCAATTATTATTAATTATTATATTATTATATTATTACCAATATTGTTACATCTACATGTCTACACTACTTTGCTTGTGAATGCTACTATTTTTCAATATTACAGTACTACAGTTCACCTCTATCATTGCTACAATCACAAATTAATTAACTTGTTTATCTAGTAGTATTATTATTATGTGTCTATTGCCCTTTAATATCATATTTAAGCTTGATGATGTGATTTGTTTGGTTTTCTTATTTCTACTGTTTTTCATTTATCACTTACATACAATTTCTTTTAAACTGCAGCAGCAAACCTATTCTAAATTTGTATTACTACTGAAGTTATTTTCTGTATCTGTTTTCTTTATCTTCTCTCGTTCTTTAACTCTCTCTCTCTGCTACTTTTTACTCTCATCTAGGGTCTTACTTTTTCACTCTAACCCTAATCCTCCCACTGTATTACTGTTTCTTACTAAGTTACTATCATTACCCCTTAAAAACAAACAAATAAATTGTACACCAGCAAAACCACCTTTTCTTCCTCTGAAATAAGGCCCACATGAACAGGCTCTCTCCTAGTAGGTCTGGGGACTGGTCAGGGTGGATGAAGGTGTGTCGGGCGAATAAAACTCCCTACAGCCAGCTTTCACCAGAGCCTAGGGGTCAACTATGGAGACAGAGCACAACATGCCATACTCTGTAAACCACATCCACCGGAGGGGAAAGCTATCAGCGCAACAATATGCAACCAAAGGAGAGAAACTCTGACAAAATGCCTGTACTCAGCTAAAACATTCTTGAGGCCTGAAAATATCACCTTTACCAGAATGAGAGGGACACAAGGTCACAGTGACCTTTGACTGCAAAGATCTAATAAGCTCATCATAGAGTCCAAGTGGAGGTTTGTGCCAAATTAAAAAAAAAAGTTCCCTCAAAGCATTCTTGATATATAGTGTTCACAAAGATAGGACAGATGGAATTATGTACCTATGGAAGGATGGATAGAGAACCCAGAACATGATGCATATGGCCTATTCAAGTGCTGGAATTTGTTATTTACGTGACAATGCCTGAATGCAACACAGGATCCGCTCCAATTGAGCTGTGCGTGCGACGTGTTTGACTGTGCCTAACAGCAGCATTTTGATGGTCATTTACACACTGACATAACAATGACTATGTCAGGTAACAAACTCATTGGGTTTGACTCACTTATGATTGTCTCAGACTCGGGTCGGGTTCGCTCACCTGTGTGTGCGCACTTGTCTGTTTGTGTGTGTGTGTGGGGCGGAACTTCGCCGTGCGCCATACAGAGAGCAGAGGAGAATAGTAAATACGCAACCATGTAGAGACAGAAATGACATGCCTTCGTGTATATAAGATAAATAACATAAGGCTATTTAGTTTATGAAGAGATAAGATGGAGACCTCTCCTCTCCTCTTACATGCTCCAGCCGGTGCGCAACAGAGTGACGTTCATTTATCGAAGGCATTTTATATCTGGCCAATTTTTGGAGACTATGGCAGGGCAAATTAGACTATGGCAGGCCGCCATAGTCTCATCAATGTATGGGAAACACTGCTTTCAAAAGATGTCATGTATGTGTGTGTACTGCAACTGATTCTTGAGTAGCTGTCGATTTGCTTTGGGTATGCCTTGGATAGGAATTTAAGGCAAATTTTATAAGAGTGGTAAGAGGTATAGAATGCATTTACTTTTTTTCCACAAAGCATCCACAAAGCAACCTACAAAGCTCTAAATAATCAGGCTCCATCATATCTTAGAGAGCTCATAGTGCCCTATTATCCCACCAGAACAC
>JAPZEB010000022.1:6650990-6660997 GCA_029783705.1 Chaetodon striatus
TTCTCATCTGCTCATCGTGTTTGCTGACATGGCTAGCACATGGTTAGATATGACTAAAACATTGCCTAAACTTCCCATACCAAAGTTTGGCTAGATCAGAAACGTTTGTTTTTCCTGTCAGGCCTGCAGGGTTACGTGCTACCATTTCAAGATTGTTCGCCTATGGAAAGCAAGGAAACCTGATGATGTTGCGTGTCTCTCCGTATCTCAATGTACGTCCACATCTTACCCAATGTACAATTTGTCTATTAATACTATGTAAGACTATGTACACCTCTTTGTACATCCAACCAACGAACACAGCCTCATTTGGCCATACAAAAATCTACTTAAGCTTCCACTTTTCTATAGGAATACATACTTCCTATGGGCACTGCACTAGTTTTGTATATGCATGCAGCTCAATCTACACTAAAATCACTTGATACATTTTACAACAGTTCTCTCCATTTTATTACTGGAGATGGTTTTAGAACTCACCACTGTGAGCTATATCATAATGTGGGATGGTGTTCTCTTACTGATAGAAGGGAAAACCTTTTTGTTTATAAGGTTCTGCTAGGAAAGCTACCCTTCTACCACAGCTCTCTTTTAAAAGTCAGATTCTTCTTTTCATTCTTCATCTTTCATGACACACGCTCACAGGAATTTTTATCCCTTGAAACACCTCAGATTAGTACTGAGCTCGGCAAATTAGCTTTTAGTTTTTTTCGCACTAAACACCCCTGCTTTGGTTAATTGACGGACACGTTTTTTTACATTTTACTTTGTTGTTGTCATTGTTGTTGTGTATCTGTCCTTTATGGCAGACTTTATTATCATTATTTAACTTTGTTTTTTTGGGGGTTTTTTTTACACTTTTTGACTGAGACTGCTATTATATATTTGTATCATTCCTGCCCATTGAATGCAAGCTAAGGTCATTGCTGTAAAAGAGCTTAATGCTAAGTCATTTTCCCCTGAATAAGCAATAGTTTGACTGATTGATTGATTGATTGACTGAAGACATGCTACCTCTGTGCATGTTATAATCTGAGCTCCTCTGTGGTTTGTTGTGGTTAGCCAGCCCAGTTTGTGTGCATGTTAGTGCATGTGTGTATGCCACTGGCTAGTTTATTGCCACCACTTTGCACTGCATTCCAATTACAGCTGCATCACGGAAACAGCATATCGCCTACTCTTCTGGTCCCTCCCCTGTTTAACACTGTAGCTCTGTCAGCACTGCGGCTATTGTTTAGTTCTGCTTATGGAGTTCGCACAGTTAGCTGCTAGCCACTGGCTTAACCACCTTCAAATCCAGAACCATGAGTAGACAACTCAAATTCTCTAAATGTCGCAGAGCCCCTTTAAAATATATTTCAGCCAAGCAGTAAGCTCCAGGGCTTGAAAATGAAGCCAACATGGAAGTGCCAAAGACTGCAGTTCTTTGTACAGCCACTAGAGGCTGGCTCCAGAAGCCAGTCAATCCACATATACCACCATGTTAAAAAGCCCAACTTTACAGCAGAAGTTTTTCTGACACTACTCATTGCGGAGAGGCTGCCAACTGCTGTCACCAATATGAAGATGTGAATGGCCCTGTCTAAAGCGAGTGATTGGTTTGTCCATTTTGGGTCACTGGACAAACATGGTGGAACAACATGGTGAACTCCGTAGACAAGGATCCGCTCCCTATGTAGATATAAATGGCTTATTGTAAGGTTATAAAAGCACAATTTTTATTTTCAGGTGATTATACAATTTAAAAAAAATTAAATTGAATTATAAAAAAATGTACATGTTATATTCTATTCCATTTCTGCCAATATATCCCTCTAAATCCTACACACTGGACATTTAAAGCTTTGCACTTTTTTCTTCAAAGTTTTACTTTTCTTTTATAATTTATTGGAGGACATTTTTTTTCTTCTTGTTTTGTTTTAAGGTAAAAGGTGGAATATAACTGTCATAATACACCTTTTTTTTTTTTTTTTAAATTCTCTGTGTTTTAAAAATAACCGACGTGGCCTTGACCAAGATTGGAATCATGTTGAGTATATGTATGCAAAATGGAGCTGGATTTGGGAATAGCAGTTAGAGCCTCCATCTCTGTCACTACAAGGCTAATGGCCAAGAGATTATATGAATTCTCTGCGTTGGTATTAGGGCTGAGAGTGGATGAGTAGTGGAGGTGCTGGAGTGGATGTGGATGAAGGCCAGTTTGGAAGATTTTGTCCCCCTGTTCACAATTCCTGATGGCTGGCCTGAGCACACCTGAAATGACTTAATTTATCTGTCATGAATGCTTAACATAGACAGTTTAAGAGGTGGTTTTACTGTTCATCTTAGTTTTCCACGTAACTTTAACCAATCTGGAGACTCGGTAAAGCAATGTTGCGCTATTCTACAAACTTAGCGATAATGTGTTGAGAACAGGAATGGTGATAACAATACTATGACAATAAGACCCAAGTTTTTTTTGTTTTTTTTTAAATGATCTTTTAACCCTTTACTTGACAGCATGACTTTCTCTTTGTCCGTGAGTGTCTGTCACTCAGCAGCACAGGAAGGAAAGCAAGTAAAGCCCTGCTGAGTGTGAAGTACAGCTCTCTAAAGAGCAACCGCTGCTGACTGAATTAACATGTCCCTTTCCTTGGCAATCAATTCATTAAGTTAATGGATTTTACTGTCAGATACACCGCTGTAATTGCAAGAGGTTGACTCTCTTCTAAATGAGATGCGGAGAAAAATATTAATTTTCACCCAGTGTAATTGGATAAGGGAAGGCATCACATTGTAAACCAACAGGGGGTTCTCTACACAATTCAATCATCAATATCTGATCAGAGCAGCTGTTGTTAACACCGTTACTCTCTCAGCACAGCACCGTGAGCTCATTACAGAAGTCGTATTGCCACCTTGGTGAAGGAGAAACACGGGACGGTAGAGTCATAGAGGGAACAATGCAGCGTGCCTCGCGCTGACAATCAAATAAGCGGGATGCCAGCGTGTTTCTCACACCTAGTCAACTCTGTTTACCATCTGTCTTTGACTATGACGAGCCGCCAGCAAATCAGCCGAGGCAAGCTGCGCGGGGCTGGAAGCCCGAAGCTTGGGGGTGGGATAGAAAAAGCTGATGAAACAGTGGGAGGGAAGGAGTGCTGAGATGAAAGGTAGGTCACAGCAGCAAGTGCCCAGCAGCTATAAAAGGTCAGTTGTAATTCATTAGGGAGGGTGTTAAGCTGGGAAGCTGGACAGACGCCCACATAGACAAACTGAACTCATAATGGCCTTTCCAGTAGGTCCCACTTTGACTGAAAACAACTCAGAAACTGATTCTGATCAACAGCCCCACAAGACACAGTTGCTGTCACAAGAAGACTGACTTTGATACAAATGGAGAAAGGAGGACGCATTTTTTAACTCGGATCCTATTTTTACCTGATTGTCCATCACACCAACAGATTCTGACAAAAATTACTTCAATGAAAGTACTAGGCCTAAAAAAAGTACTATAAAAATACCATAGTGCATCCTTTGTGCAGCCCAGACAGAATGTCTCTTTTTAAGGGACTCTCTTCATCTTCACTGTGCATGAAAGAATGAAAAGGTGTGTCATTCATAATAAAACCAAACAGCTCAAAGATCACTGGATTGTCAAAAAAAAAAGCCCAGACCAGAACAGTTCTGTGCCAGTTTTGTACCTTTATTTTGTGTGTGGATTAACAGATCCTATTCAGAAGCTTTTTGTGGACACTGAAGAACCCATGGTCACACAAGCAGCGATGTGAGGTTGTAATTAGGCACAGCAATGCCTTGAGTTATACACTATCATTCAATAACTACTTTTCCTCTAAGTCAACATGCTGTTAACATTAGAGGAAAAGTCCAGGGATCACACAAAGTCAATTTGGTTAATCCACTGGGGACCATGAATGTTTACCAAATCTTTATGGCAATCTATCCAATCAGTGTTGAGAGATGTTTCTGAAAATCAAATAGTCAACCTGCTGGTGGCGCTAATAATAACTCAGATGATCAAACAAGCCATTGGTAATCATCCTCTGGGAACCATGACTGTAAAATATTTCATGGTAATCCATCCAATAGTTCCAATCTGGGCCAAAGTGGTGGATTGACTGACCGATCGACACTGCAACTCAGTCACTTAATTAAATGTTGGCATTGCACGTTTCTGCAGACCATGGATACATTACATTTGTTTGTTATTATGTAATGGGTACGTTTAAAAATTACATTTCTTTATGTTTCAACAACACTGTGGTTAACATGTGGTTAGGTTTAGGCACTAAATCCACTCATGATTAGGAAAAGATCACGTTTTGGCATAAAATACCTGCTGTTGGTCGCACAGTCAAGGTAGGAAAACAGTCGCTTTTTGTGGTACAATTCCAGCAGGCAACACTGCAATGTCTTTGTGCAACTACACCTGGTGGAAACATGGCAACAGGTTGACTTTTTTTTCCATTGACCTGGTGACTAAAAAGTCACTGGAAACATAGCGATGACTCACTTAAAATAAACCGTTTTGTTTTGTTGTTTGTTGGTCTCAAACAGTTGTCTGCAGCTTGGCAGGCCTCTCGCCTAGTTGACACACCATTCCCTCCACCTCTTGATGACAAAAGTCAGCTTATACACTACATTGCATTCGAAACGTTAATGTGATTTGTATGAAATATACAAATGTAAGTTGTCAAAGGTTTGCAGAAACATACAATGCCAACATTTTCTTCTGGCAACTGGGCTGGACATTGCCTGCCATTCCTACAAACCACTGCTACCTTGGCAAAAAACAAAGATACAACTTTTAACTACACTGTCTTTGCAGTTTTGCCTGGCTTTGCCTAATACTACTAATCCCTCTCTACACTGAGCAATGATCTCCTAGAACCAGAGCAATATGAAAACCAAATGTGTCTCCTCCTAAACTAATTTAATTTAAAGTGCTACTGTATTCACTTGGGGTGATTCAGCACCTCCCACACAGAGACCTCAGATTTGTCTTGTGAGAAGCTGTTGTGGCAGATCAGCCCCAGACTGTTCTCTCCATCATTAAACTGTCCGAGAGCTGTAGCACAGAGCACAGTGCTTTAAAAAGAGAGGAAAAGAGGCATTTTAAAGGTCATGACTGCATGAGCCCTGAACACTTTATCCCAATCTGTTTCCAGCTCTACCGTATCTGCACTGTGCATGTCTGGCCACACTGGTACCACACCAAGTGCACCACTGATTCACAAAAACTAAGCTTAAAGTCTGTAATGAGACAAGTATACATTGAATAATCAGTTTATTCATAATGTAACTGTTTATTTGGCACTACATAGACATCAGTGACCAGCAGTAATGTGTCAAAACTAAGACTTTGTTGAACAGTAAATAGCCATCTTATACCTGAACATCATCACTGGAAAACTCCATGTCATACTAACTGAGTGACATATATGTGAAGAAAGGTGATTTGCAACTAAAGAAAAAAACATGCTTGATGGGATAACTAATCAGACAAGACAAATTTAAATCAAGGTAACATTCCACTGATGTCAGGTCATCTGAAAGCACTCCTACAGCACCACTTTTACTTGGTCATTACTGAATTTAAGAGATAGAGGACCTTATATAATTCATGACAAAAGGACTTTAATTTAAGCAATATTAAACAGGTCTATAAATTATAAATTATGCAGCAGCTTTGATAGAGCTTTTGCTCTTGACTCGCAAGTCCTGGGAGCCAATGAGTATCCCTTTAGGTTTACAAACTGTAGAACAATAATGTTAGTTCATAATGAAATGTGTTATTAGGAAGTTACATTATTTTATTTAACATAACAATTTGAAACAAACTCTAGATATATTACAGTGGAAAGTCACAGATTAGCAATGACACATTGTGGAACAGGAAAGCACTCCCTATCAGCACTTGGAAAAATGTTCTTGAGTACACTTTCCATAGACTGAGTGTGTTGCATGCCAGCTGGATGAATTAGTATTCACTGGGCACCGGGCAGCCATTCAATGACAGGAAATCATGTGTGGAGAGAAGGGAATCCAAAATGTCAGGAAAGGGACTGAAAATGAGCCTTTTAGCCTCCATTGTGAAATTGAAAAACTCAATGAAAAAACTCGAGGCAACAGTCTGTACATTGTACCAACCAATTTACTTGTTTGTGTGCTTTTCCATGTGTAATGAACTACAGCTAATTAATTATTAGTTATCAGCTTATCAGGAGTCATTGAAGCCCAGTTCAGACCAAAGATTCATGACGAGGTGAATTGAAACTTAACTGCACCTACCTGCAATGCACTGATCTGTAACGTTCTGCCAATTTAAACCAATGCGACTAGACGAGACGGTGTATTGTCTCCATAGCAATGACTCTGTACTTCCCTTCTGATTTCCAGCTTTTCAGGATTCTTTTGTAGCTGAATACACTTTATAGCTTCATAAAATATGAATGAGGATAGTCATAGTGAGATATTTGCCACAGTTGCATTTCTAGTGATGATGAAAGGGCAAAACCATAAACAAAATGACCTGAGCTTTAGATGGACTGTATTCATAATAAGTATGACACAGTAATTTAACCAGTGCCTGTTAATCAGTCAATGAGTAGGTTATCTGTGAGACATCAGCACATGCAGTGAGCAGCAGCATTGACCCACCATCCAACACCTACAGTACACACCATGAGGATGGTGACTAGGCCTCTATGAAAACCGCTCAGCCTTCCTTCCAATTTTTCCCAGTGGCATGGTACTGCAGTGAAAAAATCCCCTCTGGCCCAAAAACATTTTCCTGGTAGGCCACCATTGTAAAAAAGACACTGATAAAACTGTTGACAGGACTTTTGATCCATGGAGGTTTTTTATTTGTAAAATTTTGCTTGAGCCAAGATAAACGATTGAAAAATCTTTGACGTCATCACGATGTCTAAGAGTCAAGTGTGAACTCATGGGTGTGTCCAGCAGGAGAAACAATACTGCACTGAGTCAGTGGGCTGCATACCACGGAAGTAAATCCTAAAGCTATAAAGTTTTTTTTTGGCAATGCACCAGATGAGCAACGCCAATTGAGTTAATAGGAGCCATCTTGGGGTTCGGTATCTAGTTGTTAATATACGTCTATGACGGAGACAAACATATGTGTTAACTGTAGCTATGCTAGTAATCTTTATTCATGCATGTGGACAGTGACTTTAAAACTGCAGTAACAAATCTTGGCTAAATTTTAGCACTAGCAACAAATACATACAGTACATGGACTAACTGTAGAGCCACATTAACGATGACACTGAATTCAAAATTGACTGCGTGAACTGTCATTTTGTACTCTGGCTATTCAGCTGGGATTTCCTCAAACAGACTAATACTAATTAAAACTATTTTAAAGAAAAATAACAACCCATCTAGAAAATAATGAACCACACTGCCTCTCAATTCCCAGACTAAAGTAACCTTCAATAAAGTATAGACCTGTTTAATGAAGAATGATGACTACACACGCACAACATCGTGGTAAGTCATAAATCAGAAGTTGGTCATTCATTCCATATGCAGTATTAAAAGTAGTAAAACTGGCAATTAATCATAATGGCTCCACACATTAGGAGTATCAGCTTAAGAGTGGAGTGCTGGGAAGCCGTGGCTTTGAGCTACTGTCACAGAGAACTGCTGAAGCGCTCAACGCAGTAAAAGTCATAATGAGGTCCTGTTAAAAAAAAAAGACTCATAGTCTGCATATTTCTCATGACACTTGAAGAACTGAGCCAGTGTGAGTTATTGATGGCTGTTGGGGCTGTGCCTGACTTCAGATTTAACAAGTCAAAGCTGATAGGAGATACTTGTAATCAGAAGGGTTTGAGATACTCCATTATCCACAGGCACTTCATCAGAAAATGACCAAGTTTTGACCTTTCAGCTACTGACGAACATAATTTAGATACAAATAAAAGATTGCTCAGTATTGTGGAATTTGTTCTACTCACGCTGAGTTGAGCTGTGGGCGACTGTGAAAGCACTGTAAAAAATGTTTTTTCATAGGGCAGCATGGCAGAGTTCAAGGCTGGAGGTTCTCTAGTTCTCACAAGAACAGCCTGCCGTCTGCACCAACCCACCCTGGCCATTTCTTCTTTTCATAATCCTCCCTGCAATATTTAATACACATCTATAAAGAAAAAAGTGCACAAGCTGTTCATATCTTGATTAGCTTTTACTGAAGAATATCACTGCCAACACAGCTCTGCTAATAGATACATTGCTTTTCTTACAGCTGCTTAATGAAAGCTGCTGTTTTGTCGATAGAAAGCTGTTAATCAGCAGTAATTTAACACAATGTCTACACAGGAAGCGTCGTGTGAGCAGCACATTAGCAGAGCGCCAGCTTTGGTGCTCCATTAGCGCCTACGCAGAATGTAGTCAGACACAGTATTTAGTGTAACAGAGCTTTTCCATTGTCATTGTTGTGTTGCCATTACCAATTTAAATGCACCGAGTTGTGCCGAGTTGTGCCATGTTGCACCCAAGATACACCATCTCCACTTCCAAGTGGGTTGCAATGATGTCAGATGGGCTTTGTAATCATAATTTAGAGAATAATACAAACAATGCACATAAAAAAAGTGTGATGCATATTTTACACACAGCTACCAGCAACGTAAAAAGTGTTTTCTTCATGTTCATAAATGCCTGAGTTGACAGCATGAATCTATCGATACACCTCAAATGTCAATATGACAACTTTGACCATTCCATTTCTTTTTATTGCGTCCCTTGCATGATATACAGTTTGGTGATTATTGGATTTTCTAGCGATTAAAAAATATATGGAAATTTAAACTGGATCACGAGAACAGTATGTATTCTATTTTCTCACTAGAGGAAAAAAAAGTGGCAGTGTTGCTCCAGTGCTACACCTATGCTTCTGAAACACTGCAGCAAGCTGGAGAAGATGGGTATCTGGCTTATGTTTGTGTAGTGCAGAGAGAAAATTAAAAATCTTGACCACAATAACACTGACAGGTGGATAGAAACACATCCAGTTGGTTCACAAGCACAGACACACTATCAGGTAGTCCTGTTGTATACAGACACAACACACAAATCCCTGCCGCCCTGGGCGCACGTGCCAAGTCAAATCAAGTCAAGTCAAGCCAACACATGTATAAGTAAAAGAGCTATAGGTCACCCACATTTTGGCAGCTCACAGGGCTCAACAACAGTGTCGCGGTCAAGACCACCTTAACCAAGATTAAATTGACTGGAAAGATCCAAATTCCAATAAAAACATCCACACAAAACAAATGAGGGATCATCTTCAGTTCCTTGTTTTATTGCCATACTATATATAAGTGTGTATGTAAGTGTAACATGAGAAATGTCTTGATTAAATAAGCAAAAGGCATTGTAGAGGTTAATTTTATGCGTAGCAGTTTTCCTATAAGCAAACAAATACAAACACTGAAGAGCTGAAATCAAAGTAACCATCTTAATTCAACACAATAAACTGTGTGATTTTCAGTGATATCAGCTGCAGTTGTAGCCTTGACTTCTTTAAATAAAACCCTGAGTCCTCTTTGTCTGAGACCAAGACAGGACTATGCAAAGATGCAGATGATTCTGAGATGAGACCAAAACCTTCAAAAAGTGGTCTCGAGACCAAGCCCAATCTTAAGCACACAATGTTGCCCAGCACATTATTTTTCCATGAAGAAAAAGTAAAAAGCACATCTGTTCCGTAGGGTGTAACGATCCATCGATCTGGATCGATACATTGATTTTAATGATCAACAATCCAATCACATCGATGCAAAGTGGAAACATCGATCCATATCATCATCTTTAGCATAGGCTTTTAGTTTAAAGGTTTGTGTCACTGTCCAACAGCGGCAGGCAGATGGTGAGCAGCCAAGAGAAAGACCATGAGGACAATGTTATTTACTCGGGAATAAATCAGCAAAGTGGAAATATTATGGATTTCGGAGAAAATAAGGATCAACAGACAGCACATGGCG
>JAPZEB010000022.1:6699494-6715660 GCA_029783705.1 Chaetodon striatus
ACCAACCAACCAACCAACCAACCAACCAGTCAACCAATCAATAAATCAACCAACCAACCAACCAACTAACCAACCAACCAACCAATCATTTGTCACATGGAATTATATAAGGTACAACTCTAGTGAAATGTGATCCATCACCCAATAGATGACAGAGAAATTTCAGTTCCAGGACCTTAACAGCTGCTAACCACCTCAGGTATTCCTGCACAATCCAACCACAACCCACCGTCCTCCATCTACTGCGCCACTGGTAGATGCAGGAGACTGACCATCTGTTCTCACAGATGCTGACGGGATGGAAATGATATCTAGGGGCCATTTCAAATAATTATTGTCATTTACTATATTTGTGCAATTTCACTTTAAAAAAATATTTTTTGTGTCCATATTGTGCTTTAATTGTTATTTACTGATAATTAAGTATGCAGAGTCATTCATTTTTAGTTAGGGACTTTCATACTAAGGGCCCAGAATTTGGTGCTATGCCTCTGCTTGTTACAAGCACAAAGGAATGAAACTAAACATAATGATATATTGTCAGTAAATGTTTTGTGGACACACTCACAGTACTTTGCAGATACTGTAAGTTCACTGAAAACATTTCCTAACAATGTTGATTAAAATTGTCATTGCATTGCACAAGACATGATTTATTTCATCCTCTGTTTTCTTAATTTTTACCTGGTAAATCATAAAGACTCCAGGCCCCCACAGGAGGAATATAGTGTCATAGTAGCAGGTTAGCAGTTTCCCCTCCTTTAAGATCCCTGAATATAACACAGCCCACTGCCTGACTGATCACACAGGGTCACAGTTGACTAGTGAGTTTGATTGTATCCTTTCCCTCTCTCTGTCTCTCCCCTCTTGTCTGTCTCTCACTCTCTAAATAATGCAGGGCCGCTGATTCATATTCTGCACAGACCCTGGTGGTAAATGGGCAGATATGGTAAGCGGACATAGATGGTTGGACACACTCTAGTGCTCCATTGTTGAGTGCTTGATTGAAATTGCCTGGTGCATCACAGGAGTACACCAGGCAATTACTCACACACATTGCAATTATGAGACAATATGCGTTTGCAGACAACAGCACTGCAGGGTTGAGTAGAAAACAAGCAGAAAACACACTTTGCTGAGAGGTACATGCTCACGGATGAATGAAGAGCTTTCAGGTGATCACAGTGGAGGTATGCAGCTGTGGACAGAGTGGTGGCTTTTGTCACTGACAATTAACCACTGATTTTTATGGCAACCTGGGTAACAAGAGCCTTGAACTCTCATGCAGTGTTTGTATGCTTTACTATGAAAAGTAATGCACCAAAATTTGTCTATATCCCACATAATGATATGACAGTAATTCGTGCATAACCCGTGTATTTTGGACGGCTGTCATCATGTGACCAATGCGCTGAGGGGAGTAAGGAAGGAAGCAGTTCAGAGCGGTCCAATAAGCAAATTTGCGAATCTTAAGACAGCAAAGGAATGAGCCACCCTACTCTGCCTTACTTAACCTTACTTTGACTCTGGTTGGCTTACTCTGACAGTCTTACCCTAACTCTACCTTGTCCCACTCCTCTTGCCTAAACCGAACCAATCCAACCCATATTGGCAACGAATACCAGCCAAACATAGGGAGCACAGGGCAGATCATTCATTCACTATCCTAGGATTTCCAAATTTGCATCTGGTAAGGAAAAATTTTGGGGTGGTGGATGGGACTGTCCCCCGGGATATGGTGTTCGGAACCATGTGAACTATCTAAACTTTGTGTCATTTTAACCCTCAGGTACTCTTCGTTTTTATATAGCACTCATTGTACTCCGGGGTCAGATTTGACCCCAATACCACCTGAGGGTTAAGGTACGTCCTCACCAAGTTTCTTTTTCTAACTTAACTTACCTGAATCTAACCTCTGTAACTTTACATCAATTACATTACTTTACGTTAAGGATGTGGGACATCATATGAACCCTTGTTTGAGGATACACTGAATCCCATTTCTACCTAAACTTAAGGCAAGACTATGCCAGTTTTGATAAAGAGAATAACGCTCTTCCTCAGAAGCAGTAAAATGCACCCCTACAGGTACAGCCTTACTTGGTCTGGCATGACCAGTAGTGTATGGCGCTAATGTTAGCTGTATTTCGGTAACTTGCATTACTGAGTCAGTATACTAACTTTATGTCTCTTTTCTCACTATACCATAAAACACATTGTTTTTGCACTGTTTGTTCAGTTGTCCACAGTGGCTACTGTTCAGCAACATTCATTTTTATTTCAAAGTAGACTGGAAAGAAAATAAAAACTTGTACTGTTACAGCAGGTCTTAGCATGACACTGATAAATATTTCAATGGTTCTATCACATAAAGAAAACAAAAAGTGAACACTCTGTACCTCACCACAAGACATGTTTGATGCATGGACTGTATGAATAATTGATGTTGCTACCGTCTACTGTGACATTATCCATTAGTTTATGGAGTCCCATTTTAAGGTTGTTATTTTGGCTGTCGCCATCTTGGTTTTTTGGAGCCAGAAGTGACCATATTTAGGCGAGAGGGTGGGGCTGTGGAGGAGAGAAGGGTGGATCTGACAAAGAAGTCGAGTACACTATTGGCAAACAATCTGTCACTCAAATGCCCCACCCCACCCCACCCACCTTAAATATGTGTAAGTGTGTAACTTTGGCGTTAATAAAATGAAAACAGTGAGTTATAAAAAAAAAAATCACCACTTGTACGGTTGAGTCATTAATGAATCCTAAATGTTGACGCTAGCTATAGAACAAAACTGTTTTTTATACCAGGCTATAAAGATGTTTATTTGTGTTCTAAAGTTGGGGGAGAGGATCTCTCTGGATTTTCTCTGTTTTAGAACTGGCCTCAAGTGGTCATTCGATGAACTGCAGTTTTTAGCACATCTGCATTGGATTCATTTTTCAGCCTTTTTTAGATACTGGCACCACATTTATTATTTTATCGATTTATTTATTTATGTATTTATTTATATTTACTGTACTTTACTGAAAGGGGGAGACACAGCAGTGCAAGGGTTAGCATTGTCACCTCACAGCAAGAGGGTTCCTGTTTCAAACCCAGGGCAGGCAGCCCGAACCCAGGGTGGGTGAGCCCCCCCACATGGAGCCCACATGCTCCCCCCAACCAAAGCAATGAGCCAAAGAACTACAGGTGACCTCTTTCAAATTATACAGTTATTTTATCCATCGTTAACATAAAAAAAATATTGATGAGTGCAGCTTTAATCTGTAACTCCTGGATTAGAGAGTACAAAGATGTGACAGAAACCTATGTTTGGAACTGTATTTTACAAGCCAAGAGATCAGTAACACAACATCAAAGCCTTCACTCCCCATTACTATTCATTACATTCAGCTACAAAACAGACAGTGGGTGATAATTTAAAAAATCTGTGCTGTGTGTGCCTCTGAATTTAAAGAAATCTTTAACAATGACAGAGAAGGATGTTGCAGGGCTAAAGAAGGATTTGGTAATCCTGTCATACAGACTCTACAGTCTGAGTCAAGCTCTTTGCTATCTGGAAGACATGCACTCTGGGCCCAAAATAAGACTGCCAGCCCAAACACGCAGCTCTGAGTCAAGGATCCCTTGGCAGTGCACTGTCTTCCCATCTGTCACTCCTCAAGGGTGAGAGTCTGCGGGTCATCACAGGAATCACTCTGTGCTCTATATGAAGCTGGCAGCCACTACGGAGGGAGCGATGACTCCACCCTGCTGTGAGGCTGTATGACAGTGAACAGCCTCGTCCTGTGCTCAAGATCACTGTAACCTCTTGTCCTCTGTCATGAGTTTGTTTTTAAGAGATGTTAAAAGAAAGAAGAATGAGTTTCTGAGCTGCACAGATGGATTTATCATCCCTAGATTTTTTTTTTGCATTAAGCAATGGAGTTTGCAAATCTTTTTACTCTATGTACATTCATCTTCATTAAAAAAAAAATTGGGGTAGATTTCTGTCATTTCTTATGGAGGTCTTTTTAAAATCTCTGTGCCTTATTTAATTTGCCAGTCTGGAAACAGTTAACGGGCTGGTGAATATGTGCATAAACACACCTGGCATGTTTCCAGCCATTACACTGCTTTAGTATGCTTAACATGGTGCAGCTGTTTGCATGACAACACGCACATGCAAACACATTCCACTTAGGTGCACTCATAAAGTGAACAGGCACATTCACAGACCCGCACATGCTGACAGGCGCACACACACACGCACAGTCACACACAGTCTTTAATACTGAGACAGACAGTAGAGACAGGATTGCTTGCTTTTAATTTTGCTGCATAAATAAATAGTAAAGAAGTTTCTTTGCTATTGTGATAAATGTGTCTGCCAGAACATCTAAGTCATCTCTACCTGGGACATCTTAGGGAATTAAGTTGGGTGAAATACAAAAAACGAGGACTGCAACCGTTAGTGCTTCACTACAGCACTGTTACAGAAAACAGAACACTAATACTTTTACTGATACTGCTGTAACTCTACTGCTTCCACTACATCTACTGCCTCCAATTTTACCTATTTTACCTCAAGTGCTACAGCTATTTCTTGTGTTATTAACCCAGCCGGCCACTGATGTTGTAGATGTTGATATTTGGTTGAGTTTAGGTTGTGACATTGGTTGACAAAAATTCAATGTCAGGACTTACAGCAATGTCCATTTGACTTGTTTTAACTTTAATTGTTATGAGACCAAAATCCAGCTCCTTCCAAACATCTCATGCCAACATCATCTTGACATAGAATGCCAACGTTTAATCACAAGTTATGGAGTTTAAAATGCAACATCTGCAAGACTTCACAATGTTAACACATAATGTAAAAAAATACTGTTGTTAAACCTTTAAAAAAACCATCAGCCCTATTTTCATTCCAACCAAAATTCAATGTCTGTCCAATGTAAGGGTCCATTGTCTTTCTGACATCATACTGGCATCCGGTGCCAGCCTGGTGGTACTTTTACTGCTGCTACAAGGCCACTACTCTTGCTGCTACTACAACAGTTGTGAATGGTACTCTACAACATTTACAGCTACTACAACAAATGTGGATACCACTACTAGCCTCCCTGTATTAGGCTATCTTTACCACACTACTACCTATTACCATAGACTGCACAAAATAATGGCTGTAGCCTCCAAATGTCAACCATTCATTTGTAGACTCCCATTCTGAAGCCTCAAGTTTGGCTGTCATCATCTTGGATTTTTGGTGGAGATAACCCTAATGCTAGCTGCTAGCTAGCTCAGCATGGCACGTTTACAGCTATGGTTAACTGCTATAATGCTATTGCTAATTTTTGCTAGCAAGAAACAGGCTTAATCATTATAACAAAATGTATTTAAAAGAAAAACTGAACATCTGACTCCTTAGAGGGTCTTTTGTACAACCAAACACTAAACAAGACTTTTTAGGAAAATTTGCTCCAGAGATCAATGCGTTTGGTGCCAGGCTGTAAACATGTTTATTTCTGCTGTAAAACTGGACGTTTGAACCAACACATTCTCATCCCGACCATGTCACATATCGATGTTTCATCATGGACAAACTGCATGCAAGGTACCCTAAGTGGGTTGGTTGTTGACATTCTAGGACGCCGTGTCAACTTCACCCTGTTACTTGCATTGTCTCATTTCAAAATATACTTTCATTTTCACAGGAAATTTACCATTTCATACACTGCAAATTGATATTTTTTTTTATCTTCAACTACTGATGTTCATGACTGGATTTAGGCAAAAAAAAAAGCATGTGGTTGGGTTGAGGAAAAAAAGAACAAGGTTTGACTTTATAATCTTAAAAGACGCAGACACTGCTCTCCTGGATGACAGTTGATGTTTGTTGGAGCCATCCACCACCACTCCCGCCCACCCTACTTGGACTTTTGCAGCCTTAACTTTCATTCTTATCCTGCAGTGTTTACCCCTGATGCTGCCAGCTGCCATTTAACTATAACGGCGACCATTCATTAAAGGATGTTTTTTTTTGTCGATATCTGACGCTGAAAGTCACTGCCCACACGCCAGATTTCGCAGACTTTAGAGTGAGACCAGCTTCTTTTAACCTGGGAGTTTGACGCAGGGGATTGACTCGCTCTTGGAGCCAGCCTCAAGTGGCCATTCAGGAAACTGCAGTTTTTGGCACATCTGCATTGACTTTAGGTATGCTGTATGTGTTTTACTTGTGTGGCTACCACGATAACGACTGGCACTACTATCACCACTACTAGTTCTATTACTATTTCAGAAATATTACCATACTATTCCAGCTACTTTTCGTTAATACTTCCTGCACATATCATTCGTTATGCGACAGTGTCAGTATAAATAAATGCAGCTCTTAATTTTGACTCTACTGCATCAAGATTAAAGTTTAAGAGCTGCAGAGTGTGCAGCTGTCATATTAGAAATAAACATATTTAGAAATTAAATATATCTTGACAAAATTAGTAATTTTCGGCCAGAATTTTTCTCCTGCTTTATTTGCAGCAACATCGTTGCCTTTTGCTGCAATATTTTGTAGTACTCTAGGCAGAGGAGGGCAGCATGCAATCTAGGAGTGCACACAGAGCCTGAAGAAGAGCCTGGGTTAACCATGCAAATTGTTAACTATCATTGTGGTACCCATTATACCCCTCGGACTGTGGTTTGAGCAGTCTGACCACTTAACATGTGTCCAGTATTTACTGTCTTTTGATGTTTGATTCTCCACCACACCACAAGTCATTAACTTTGTCCGCCTGCCATGCAGTTGCTAAGCAGGAAGCACACAGTGGGTTTATCAGAGGTTTTTCACTGAAAGCAATGACCTGCTGGTAGAGACTGGGTTGATGAAAGCAGTGAGAATCCACAAGTTGTGGGGAGTAACAAACAACAACAAAAAAACTGACTATGGTCTGTAAGACACTAAAATGCTCCAGGGGAGGGAAACTGTGTATGCACATTATGATTAGTTCTTAACTACAAGCAGCCTCTTTCACATTACATCAGTCATTTGTTCATATTAAAATATTGATTAGTGCACAAAGGCATCTTATCACCAGAGCACACATTAAGTAGAACATTCAGTATAACACAAATGAGTTTGTTGTTCCAAACTAAACTAATAACGGCTTGCAAATGGTTCATCCTTCAAACAGTGATGCGTCAGATGAAGTAATGGCCACACCCAGTTTACGGTAACTTGAATTTCAGCTTACATTTACCCTCTGTCTTTGCTTGATGGGTTAATCGATGATATGGATAGATTTAAGAATCAAATGATGGCCTCCTGTATCCATTTCCTGTGTCTGGCTTGTGTTGTTGGTGTCTGTACAGTGTCTGCCGATCCTCTGCCACAGTGGGCCTTCAGTACAACAGGGTGATTTATTAGGAAATACATGCTAGATCAGCTCCCAGCAGCACAACATGGGCCTGTACGGCTGGCTGTGGGCTCTGTTTGCAAATCTCATTCATCATGCATTCCCCCCCTCTGCTCAAACAGAGGGAGGGAAATTAACATTGGCCAACAATTATGAGCTAACAGTGAAAATCCAATCAAACTCCTGACACTCATCCTGTGCGCATTGCCTAATGGCAAAATCATAGATCCAGTCATCGACAACCAATATTCATCTAAAAAAATGCCCTTTAGCATACATTGAACCTATATCTACTCAGTTGCCCCATACTGTTCTGGAACTTGTACTAAAAGTGAAAATATTTGCATGCAAATATGCTCAAATTCACCCCCACACACCATGTAGCATGTGTGCTTGGGTGCGAACAGAGCCATTGCATGTTAGTTATTTAGTGCAATGGAGGCGCAGCTTTATGCTACAGAGCTGAGGTTAGGCACCCACAGATGTTTCATGTCAGCCCCATTATTGGAAACATGCGATGTGTGACAAGCCAACATGAGTTAGCCTGATTCCTATTGGTTGTTAATGGCTCTGTCATACCTTATCATGTAAAGACTGTACAGGTCACCTCTATCCACTGCACAGATTTATATCCTTCTGACAGCGCTGCATTTTTCAGTTCATTTCCTCTCGATTCAAACACCTTTAAGTCCCTAAAACGATTGCAATGAGAGCGGTTATCTTGGAATGGAACTTTTTGGAGTTACAGACCATGATGTTTTCATCTGCAGAAGTGCTGTGATCAATGGAAACCTGGCTGAGCGCTATTTTTCAGGGGTTGTCTATACTGGTGGAAAATGGTCAAGCCACTGCGAAATTGGGAGCAGAAAACTGAGTGCTGATCAGCCAGAGCCATCTCTGGGAGGATATACTGGGGACCCTGGTGGGTAATAGCACTCCATTTTGTACATCACTAATGGGACTGGCTCATCACAGGTCAAATCTGCAAGTGGCCCACTGTTTTTAGACTGCAGCCTAGATTATGACTTCAGTGAGTGGGACAGAGAAAGTGGTAATGGACTGTATTCAAGTTATTTTGTTAAAACTTATATTTTATTTTTTAAAAAAGCAAGACCTTCTCCAGAATTCATAATGTTTTCTTTGGGCCCTCACCTTGACTTAGAAAAACACTACAATACCCTCCTCCTCTTCATATCTCAAAACAATATATTGTCACTGTTTTCTCCCCTTTGCAGAAATCTAAATAATAGCCTGAAACAAATGTGAATTAATAGCAGGATGTGTATGGGATCAGATGCCTGACTATCCATCATAATCAAATCAATAGTTTGATGCTGAATCTCCAGATGTGTTGTTAAGGGACGTTTTCTTCACAGGCCATTATATATCAAAGCACACGTTAATTACTGTCCCTATATAAAAGTTCTTTTAGGCACAGCTAAGTTGGCTTTTATAAACATTAACATGAACTGTTGTTACAACTGCTGAATTTTTATTGCCTCACCCAGAGATGAATTATATAATTTGACCGTGTAGCCTCCTAAAATATGTATGAGATCAGATGTGTAACTACCTGTAAATCAATTACATGATACTTAAATAGCATAACCAAGTGCAGATATTTTAAGAGGCAATATTAATGTAAAAACCGTATCCTTTAGTCATAACACACTCTATTACTGTCAGTAAATGTCAATAAAAGTTACCAGATTTGGATACAAAGTGCCACAACATGTCAATGTTTGCTATGGCAACAGCACATTATTTTGATTTGGCTGCTCGCAATTATTTTTACTTTTAGGTGTCACTAATGAGCACTGTATTAAATAAATGAAGCTCTGAGTGGTTCATCTTTTGGTGATCCAATTGGCTGCCAAACCTTAGTGCTCTAGGAAGGACTTGTTTTGTCATCACCATTCAGTATGCATATGACAGCATTTGTATGTTATAGGAGCTCCATATGGTACTCAGAACATTTATATAACAGCAAACCACTATTTGCTATGTAAAGATATAGTGGAGTTATGGCGTTCTGAGGAGAGAATGAAGTTGCGGCCTCTCTGTGTGTGTTGTAATCAAAGCTTTTCTGTTCGTTGTTATGGTAGACACCATGGGTGCATATTAGTGCATGAGAGTCTCGTGTGTATGTCCCACCGGCTAGATCTTGGGTAGGCAACCTGCAACTCTGGAGCCACATGCAGCTCTTTAGACCCTCTTTATTGGCTGCCTTTGGCTTTGACATAAAATTATATGGAAATGGATATTTTTTCCATGATGCCATGATGGGTTGAGTACAGAGGGGAGGTTTTGTAATTTTAACAGTCTCTTGAGGTACCCGAAACAACTGGTATTGTAAATATCTCTGTGTAAGTATAATTAGAAGCATGATGTAATACTTAAACTCTATTGTGTCTCGGAGCTTTTTGTTTAAAATCCAAGTAAAGAAGTGGATTACCTCAGATGCAGTTCTTCTGGTGGTAGCATGTGCTAGCTGTCCATTAGCATAGGCCTACCTCATGTTTGTCTTTGCTTTATTGCTAAGTTTACTCATGTTCTTTAGACAACTTTTCTTTTTTTTTTTTTTTTTCCACACACCACATCGACATCTAGAATGAACTATATTGTTTTCTCTGTTCTTTCCTTCTTCAAAACTTTGCCAGTTTTTACAGCCACGATCCACAAACTCCATAGAGCTGCTCACAGCAGAGAAACTGCTTATAAGCACACACACAGTAGCTCATTGTGGGCAGAAACTAACTGACAAGTTGACAGATTTCACACAAAACAGGCTAGGCTGGTTGTCTTCTACATGACTTGCATGGCTTGTGTGTTTTTATTTTATTGTTTATTCTGATGATTTGTGTGAAACCCTGTATTGGTTTGAATAAATAAGAAGGTCTCACTAGAATAAACAAATAAATAAAAATGGTGGAGACAAGCAATCATGATTCCATGGTGGTGCTGATGATGACTGCTGTTGTGCATTTGGATTTATTGTCAAGACTGTTCATTTGTTCAGTTTTCCAGCTGTCTATCATATTCAACACATGAGACATCCTGACTTTGATGAGACTCAATGAAATGATGCATCTTTGCAGCATTTTCAGAACTGTTATAATAAGGGAGAGCTTCATGTCAAACAATGAGGCATATTTCTACCTGATTGGCCCGGTGGAGGACTTTGCCATGTGCAGGTGGCAACATGTTTTTCTACCTTGTTGTTGGCTCTTGTGCCGGTGGCGATGCTGTTGCTGCTAGAGGAGATAGTGGATCACATTTACTTGAAACCATCCCCGGGCTGTTACCTTGCACTTATCCTCACCTTGCCAGACAGACAAAAACGAGAAGAGGATTAAAGCTCAGTACCTCTGCCAGGGTGACAGGAGAGGGAAAAAAAACAATGCCAGGCGAAAAACCACTCAGCAAATCCTTCGCTAACCTCATTATAACCTCAAAGGAAGATAACCGAGGCAGAAAGGGAAAATCCCCTCGCTCTCAGCCGTGACAGAGGGCTGATCATTCCTTATCTGCAACACAGACCTTCAATTCTCTTGATTAAGGTTTTAGCAGAGGACAAGCTGCCATGAGCCAAAACAGACAGCAGCTTCTCACTGCTTCCATAGACCGGCTAAAATTAATCACCTGTGTTTATTACACACCCACATGTCTGTAAAGATCTGATATCGACCTGTCAGTGTTGTTCAGCTTTGATATGATTACTATGATGCAGGTGGTTTTATTGTGATTGTAGAACTTATCAGTGGTCATTAGCTGGCTGTAATAAGCTTTATTATTTGTATTATTTTTAGTGGCAGTAGCACAGAAGTAGTGGGAGGCAGTAGAAATTCTGTTGAAAGAATTCATTTTGACACAAAAACCTAAGATCCCCCTATTAGCTTTTTGCTGGGGCTTTCAACCACACCTTATGAACATCATAAGTGTTGTTTAGAGCAAAGTAAACTAATTAAAAATGATAATAAATTGTGGGTTGTAAAACCAAACAGTGAGCTGAAAGACGCTTAAGCACCCTATTAAGCTGAAGGCTGATTACTCCTTTCTGAGTTTGTCATTTCGAGTGTCCCCTTTCACATTACCAGTGGCGCCCCAAGTGGGTGCCAGGGATGGCAATAGCCACCCTGACACAATTGCTGGCTCTGATTAAAGACTGACATTACTATTTTTAGAGGCTGCAGTGGTAGCGTCAAGGCGGTATATTGTTAACGTTTCCTCATAGAACGGTTAAAATGGTATCCCTTGAAAATGCACACACAACAGTTCATATGATATGAATAAGCGCACCACAAATTATGTTATGTCCTTAATGTAAAGTTATGTCATTATGTTATGGAGCTTCGGCTTAGGGAAAAGAAACATGGTTGGGTGCCTTTAGGTTTAGAAGTAAAGTTACTGTAGTTAGGTTTAGGAAAAGACACATGGTGAGAACGTACCTTAGAATGACTCAAGGTTCACATGGTTCTGAACATGCGTCTATGTGGGAAAGTCACAGGGAAAAGAGTGTGGTTTAGTGACCCATCCACCACACCAACCTGCCAGGACTTCTTCCTCTTTTAGTCCCATCAGTGCATTGGAAATGTGATCGCAGCCTTCCAAATGAAATGGGTTATGCATGAATTACTGGCTAATGATTATGTGGGATAAGTACAAATCTGGGTGTATTACTTTTCGGAGGAAAACTCACCAACAGTTTATGAGAACAGCCTTATCTTGTGAAACTAGATAACTTAAGGCATCCATTGGCACCAACCATTTTGGCATAGCTTGACGGGATAGGGGCTAAATAACTCTCCAAAGTTAGGCCAAATTTTGGCGAGGGAACAACTGTTTAATTTTCAAAGGGGTCCCTTGACCTCCACTTTAAAATATCTGACCGAAAAAGGGGTGAATGGGTACCCACAAAACCCCCCCGAAACTTGAAAGGGCTCGTTAATAATGATAATTAGTAACATTAACTTTAAAATAAAAAAAGTGAAGTTCATCAGAGTTTGATTCCTTAACTCTCATCTTGACATAGTTGCCATATAGCCTATAACAGCAATTTAGTCGTGGCTTTTGGTTTAGGTGTGCCGCCCCAAGATTCCATTGGCCCAGTTTGGCCAGCCCTATGAATAATTTCTGGGGGTGCCACTGGTGAAACAGTGTCTATCTCTTATCTTTATTGCTGTGTAATTAACACTGACAAACCAATGACACCACTTCCTAGGGACCCACTGAACCACAAAAGCAGTAACCTAAATCATCCAGTTTTATGTCCTTGATTTTTCCATCATCTACTGAAACAACGATCGTTGGACTCCCTCCACGCAGCTGCTGATTAACAGTTCACCCAGCAGAGTGGCGTGTTGTTAGAGGATCAGTGGTCCTCTGGGGAGGATACAGTCGACAGAGAAGGGGAAACCACCACATCTACATGTACAACAGATCAATAGTCCACAGTTAAACATATCATCAATCACTCAGACACTCGGGACCAGAGGCAGAGAGCCTCCACCTACCCACATCCATGATGATGAATAAACTATGAATCCTGGGACTATCCATCCAAACCTCAAAGGATTCTGTCTTTAATGTTGGGGCTCTTTGGTACTTCTTTTCTTTCTTATGTAGTTTCTGCATGAACAATGAGATACAATAAGGAACATGTGAAGTGAGCTATATACTGCCTGTGGCTGTAGAGCTGGGTGATGGATGAAGAGCTGACTGTGTGTTCAGTATTGTTGGAGAACAGCACCATCTTGAGGTACTTTGGCTACAAGACATCTTGCACTGGCTGCATTTTCTATTTAAGTGAACTAAATGTTGTTATTTTTTTTATCACACATTTCCTTCTTTTTCATGTTAAATTACAGCTTAACATTGGGACTACAACTGATGACTATTTTCACTGTCAAACTTATTATTTTCTTGGTTAACTGATGAATTGTTTGGTCTATAAAACATTAGAAAATGGTGAAAAATGATCAGTGATTCCAGAAGCCCAAGATGATGTCCTCAGATGTCATGTTTTGTCCACAACCCAAGGATACTCAGTTAATTGTCAGAGAGGAGTAAAACAACCAGAAAATATTTACATTTAAGAAGCTCTATTCAGAGAATTTTGCCCTTTTTGTCCTTAAAAAAATTACCAAAACCAATTGATTATCATATTAGTTGGTGATGAATTTAATAGGTAACAACTTATCAATTCATTGATCATTGTTGCAGCTTTACTATATATTTGTTTCTGTTAAATAACCATCTTTTAAGCATTCCTTTAAGAAAAATGTTTGTTTTGTTAAAAAATGCATTTGCTTCCTACCCAAAACTAATGAAAATGATACAAATATAAAATAAAATACAAACAAAATATGTTACACTGTAAAGTTGCACTTGAGTGTTCTAATTTTTTATATATTTTTTTCTTATATAGTTTGCATATTTAAAAAAATATATATATTATTGCACAGCCCATTTATATGCCAGATAAATATACGTTTAAGATTTTAATATTTATACTTTCAGAATTTTTATCCTTTACATATTTTCTTTAATTCTTATTTTTACCGGTAGTCTACTTTGTTGCACATTAGCCTGCACAGCCTCACAGGTATATGCCACCTTGAATTTTACTGCACAATCAGAATTATTTGAGTTTGCAACAATACCTTCTTAAAACCTGATAAGTAGAAAGTTATCAAGGTATCAAGTGGCTAGTGTTCTCTTTGTCACAAACTGAGCTTGAACAAGCCATTGTAATTACACCTTATAAAAAACTGTCATGTTCTATATGGTTGATGCATGAAATACTGAATCTACAGTAAGTTATCTTACATAGTGATGTTACTTAATATTGGGAATTAGTTAGATCCCAGAGAGGTCTAACTTCTAATCTTTAAAATAGCGTTAATCTTTAAAATTCAACCTTTAACTGTGTCAAAATCCAATTTGGATTTGGAAGGAGTAGTGCATAAAAGTACTGTCAACCCCAGTCTCAGATATCGAGCAGAAAATAAGACCCCAAACAGAAGCTGTGAACTCTTGAAGTATGTCATCATTTTGAAATCCAGCCCCATCGCCAGAAGAAATTAATGGCATTGTACATCTCTGCAAATGTTAAATTTGCATGTTTCATCATATCATATTCATGAATTCATTATCTGTAACCGCTTACCCAAGTGCAGGGTTGCAGGGGACTGGAGCCTATCCCAGCTGACACTGGGGGAGAGGCAGAGTACACCCTGGACAGGTTGCCAGACTATCACAGGACTGACACATAAAGACAGACAAACAGTCACACCCATGGGCAATTCAGTCACCAATAAACCCAACCTGCATGTCTTTCTACTGTGGGAGGGAGAGGGAGAGGGAGCCCAGAGAAAACCCATGCTAACAACAGGAAAACATGCAGACTCCACACAGAAGGGCCCCAACCTGCTGGCAGGTGCGGCTTTTCATGAACCAAACTTGGGTCTTTTGCAGCAACCTGTTGCTGTTTTTCCAGCAGGGATAGTGGCACGAAAAGTGGCTTTGTTTTTTTCTAAGATATATTGCTGCTTTTCCAGTAAAGATTGTGCCCCAAAAACATAACCTTTCCCTCATCATAACCAAGTGGTTTCTGTGCCAAACCACATAGTAACTATTGAGTAGTTTTGTTGTTTGCTAACATGCAAATATGACGTATCCTTGGTTTGCAGATACATACAATGCACTTCTTTTGGCGACTGGGTTGCAAAATCATGTCTGTAAGCTAGTCTTATATAGTGTTGTAGAATCAAGCTGATAAAACAATCTAAAGTATATATTTTTTAGCTTTTACAAAGGTCTCAAATTCTCCATGAACCCAAGCAGTTAATTTGTTTGTCTATAGAAACAATGGCACGCAATGAAAATTTTTAAAAATCGTGTATTTTACTTGTAAAAAAATATTTTTATTTTTAGCTGTTAAGGAAGATACTTTGATTTACATAATAATTTGAACTTTTATTTATTATCTAAATGAAGGTAATTGAAGTCACAATCTTTTAATTCACTTCTCCTCAGATGAACAGAAGTAAGTAGAGGAGGAAGAGAGTAAAGGAGAAGAAATATATCAGGGTTCACCCCTCCACACCTCATTTGATAGCATTTCAACCCAAACCACTGCCACTCCTTTCCAACAACCACAGGCAGGCAATCAGGACTGTTTCCATTTAAGAACAAGATTCCAGGAGACAGAAAAAAAAAAGCCTAACCTTGGTAGAGAGAGAAAATGAAGCACACTGTGAACACACATGGCTGTCACCTCTCAGGGCAGGCTGGGAGAGCTGGTGGGGGGTTGCCGGTCGTACGCCAGTCGTGCCCACAGAGGTGGAGAGCTGCCAGGCAGCTGCATGTTTGTCTTGGCATCACAGCATGGAGCGAATGGAGAGTTAAGAAACCTCCTGTGCTGCCAAGCGGAGGATTGAATATCAGTGTAAATGTCCAACAGCATCTCACCTCATCCTCTCCTGGCCCGAGTGAAGGAGAGGTCGGTATCCAGAGACCAGACCTGAGGTCAGGCAGTATGTGAGAATGATTTTATCGTTTGGTTTAAGCTGCTTGGAGCCCTGGCTTGGTGGGATTTACCACAGTGTGGATCAGTTGTCAGCCAGAAAAACATTAAAATGAAATACTGTCAGCTTTCTGTCACTTCTGTATTTTCCCTGTTGGGAAATCCTTAATCTAATAAATGATGGTTATCTTGAGTAACTGAGTCATGATTTCTGGAAAGAGACATTGCTGTCGAGCAT
>JAPZEB010000022.1:6726419-6751098 GCA_029783705.1 Chaetodon striatus
CCCACGTTGAGCGAAGGAGTTCAAGTATCTTGGGGTCTTGTTCATGAGTGAGGGTAAAATGGAGTGTGAGATGGATCCACGGATTGGTGCGGCGTCTGCAGTGATCGGGATGCCGCACTGGACCACCAATGTGAAGAGAGAGCTGAGCCAAAAGGTGAAGCTTTCGATTTACTGGTCCACCTACGTCCCAACGCTCACGAGCTCTGGATAATGACCCAAAGAATGAGATTGCAGATACAAGCAGCCGGAATGAGCTTCCTCAATGGATGGGCTCAGCTTTAGAGATAGAGTGAGCAACACACACATTTAGAGGGAGCCTATGTGTCAACAGGGGTCAGCTGAGGTGGTCCAGGCATATGATTACGATGCACCTCCCATTAGAGTTGATCCAGGCACATCATACTAGTAGGAGGCAACTGGGTAGGCCAAGAACAAGCTGGAGTGATCACATATCTCATCCACCTCAGGAATGCCTTGAGGTCCCCCAGGAGGAGCTGGAAAGCGTTGCTGGGGAGAGGGACGTCAGGGGTGCTTTGCTCAGCCTGCTGCCCCCACAAACTGGCCCCGGATAAGCGGTTATAAATAGATGGATGGATATTGCGCAGTTATGACATATCTGGACATAGAAAGTTGTATTTTTTGACAAAAAAAAAAAGTCACAAAAGTTAAAAGAAACAAAAGAAAGAAATGAGCCTTTTTTGTCACTAACATTTCATCTATTATTTTCTCTTTTCTTGGCAGAAATGGGCTTCCATAGCTTTGAGAGTTACATGTAGAGTGCCTGTTTAGTAGTATAATCCACATCAAGACTCACAGAGCTGATCCAGCTCACGTACAGAATCAGAATAAGTTAATTTTAATTTGCTTCAGCAATCACAATTATAGCTCTGAAAAATCTAAATTGCAGGTTAAACAAACAGACACTAGACTGTCTTTCTACCATCACCTGCAGCCATTATCAGGCATAATTTACAAAATTATCTGAGCGTCTGTAATCTAACAATAATGATATCGTTGCCCTTTCACGTGTGTCTGAGTAGTCCAAGAATTTACATTTTTCTCAATAACTGAAGTCATCACAGTGACTCTAATGAAACCTTTTCTCCTTGCTTATTGTTGCACGGTTAAACACACAAGACATACAGTATCTGAATGCTATAATTAACCAGATGTTGCAAATGACACATGGCTAACATCATGTATTTAGTTATTTCGTATTTACTGAGTGACTCTTGTGTAAATTTTTTCACTTGTTACCTGGAAAAAGTACATTCATAATTACAGCTCCTAAATGTGTACATTCTTTTCAAAGACCACCTGTACATTAAACATTTTCCGAAGGGAACTGTGCCAGGAAAACTAAATATGCAATGTGGGTTCATTTTAGGCGGAAAAACCCCATAAAGCTGTCTTTTTTGCATAAATATATCATGATAACATAATAAGTAGGCGGCCATGGTTCAAAGCCGCCCTCTGGAGTGAGTAAGAATGTCGGCCCAGAGAATAATCACTAATGTGCTGGAGTTACAAAGGGCATGATGGAACAAACCTGGGAGAAAGATAGTAGTCAGTGAAAGGTGCTATTATAAATGAGTAACTACCATTCAGTGACTGCTGGCTCAATGGATCTAATCTTCATTTTCCAGTAGCAAGCTGTTTGAAATAATCAAAGACGTCTTGTCAGGGGATCCTTGGTTTATGAATTTTCTCATTGATGTAAAGTTTCTGTACTGCCTCTGCAGGAGACACTCAGTGGTGGAATGTAATTTACTCCAGCACTGTACAAAAGCTTTGAAATAAATATAGTAGAGTAAAAAGTGCAATATTTTCCTCATAAACAAAGTAGAGTGGAATAGGATCAAATGGAAATACTACAGGTGCCTCAAAATTGTACTTAAAGAAATACTTCACTCCCATCTATATATCAATTACTCATCATGTGTTACCTTTAGTTCTTGAGGAAAACAAAGTTTTCCTCAAGAACTAAAGGTAACACACTGTGAGTGGATAATCTACAAAAGGCAATTATTCATGTACTTAAGTAATCAGGGTCCATCTAGGGAAATTTCAGAGGGACTTGGCTTGGGAAATGGATGGTCATGGTTCAAGTCAACATACGGACCAAGTATGGAGCATGGACTGGTAGCTGGAGAGGTGCCAATTCGCCTCCTGGGCACTGTCAAGGTGCCCTTGAGCAAGGCATTGAACCCCCAACTGCTCGGGGCCCCTGTCTAAGGCAGCCCACTCACTCTGACATCTCTCCATTTAATGCATTTATAGGTCCTGTTTGTGCATGTGTGTGTATTTCAGGCCTGTGTATGAAAAAAAAATGAATTTCCCAATGGGATTAATAAAGTATATCTTCTTCTTCTTAGTTTAACAATTGATAAACTATATGAAAACATCCATTTACAAACTTTCATGCAACTCGTGCAGAATAATTCTAGTCTCATTTATCTAGTCATATGCTAAGTGCTTCACAAGCATACATTTTTGCTAAAATGTCACGATATAAAACATTCTCGCCTACAAGCATTGCATTTTTATTTACAAAGTCAAGGTAACATGCAGTGGGTAAATTGATATTGATATTTTTGGACATGAAGTATTCCTTTAAGGACAATTTTGAGGCACTTGTACTTTAGATGAGTATTTTAATGCTGCTTTAGTTACTAGTTACTTCACAAGTTAAGATATTTGATTTAATATATAAATACACATAACATTTAGAATATATTATTGTCAGTACTTTTGTACTTAAGTAAAACCTCTGAATACTGCTACCATGGCTCTAGGGCTGGTGAAGTCTGTCAGTCTGACTGTCCATCTGTCCACCACTTTGCTCTAGATGGAAATATCTCAAAAAGTATCACAGGGATTGCCATGAAGTCTTGTGTAGACATTCATACACGATTTCTGTGATCCTCTGACCTTCCTGCCCTTTCATCTAGCATCATCAGGTCTAAATTTGTTCTGTACTTTGGTTTACAGTACGACCAGCAACACAATGACATTTCCATCAGTCTCAGATACAGGCCTACTTTGTGTTCATCCCTGCTGAGCAAGTGTTTGCATGCTATAAAATATTGATGGTGAGCATGGCAAACATTATACCTGCTAAACATCAGCATGTTAGCATTGTCATTGTGAGCGTGTTAGTATGCTGGCTGATGAATGCATTTAGCTGACAGAGCAGCCTCAGTGCCGCTGGCATGGCTGTAGACTCTCTTAAGTCTTGTTGTTTGACAGTTGGTGGTAATCACTGCTTATGTTTACTACACAGTCCTTCTTCTGTTTATTGCACACTGAAAGATTTAAAACACATTTCCTATCAATATGAATAACAAAGTGAAACTGCTAAAGCTTTCAGTGGATGAAAAAAGATGTATTTATTTGTAGACAGTGCTATGACGGCTCCAGGAATGGAACAGAAAATAGAAAGGTAAAGGAGTTGCATTTTGACATTTGTCTGTGCATATTTTCCTCCTACTATCATAATAAATAAGTACAAATACTTACATCTAACAGTGCCAGATCCATGGCATGACAGTATACCTATAGTTTTCCCTGTTTACCCTTGTTAAGTAGATTTAAGGTTGCATCTTTCACTCTGACAGAATAATACATTCGGTGTCAGCTTGTTCCAACTCTTCATTGAAGCTCTATGTTCTTATGGCTGCACCACTCTCTCAGATCATTGTAAATGTGTTATGCATCCTCTTTTTTTTTTTTTTTTTTACACATTTCTCTAGAATTCAATAGAATAGAATACAAATGGAATACTGATTCTGTGTAAATGAAAGTTTGAAAATACATTTACAAATTGCTCATTTGATTGGACGAGCCAATCAGTGAAGAGAAAATGATTATATCCTCTTGTCATAAACTTTTTTGCCAAGCTGCAATTTGAGTGACATCGGTCTCTGTATAATTTCTTGGTTAGGACCATACAAGTTTTATTAGGGTAGGAATGTAGACTGTTACTTTTTAAAAAACTGGACGCCCCAATGTCCCTGGAGGAGGATACATTCTACTGACTTTGATGATCCTCTAACCTTTCCTCTGGCACCACCAGTGCGTCAAAGTTCTCACTTATCCTGTCGAATATATCATGATCTACTACATGGATTGGCAACACATTCTCACTACAACCTACTCACATATCAACACTTAGTCATAGACTTTCTTGCCAACATATAACACGCAAGGTGCCCTGGGTACATTTCTTGTTGACGCGCTGGGACACCGTGCCAACTTCAGCCTGTTACGTGTATTGTGAGTTTTCAAAATACACTTTTTATGTCAAGAATGCACAGTTTACAAATTAATGTTTATTTCCTTCAACAACAAACGCACATGGTTACCTTTAGCCAATGGCAACTGGTTGTGTATCATGCCAATGTGGAAGGACAACTTTTTTCGTTGGTGTCTGATGCTGGAAGTCATTGCCTAAGACACCAGGTTGTGATTGGCACAACATTTGAAGTGATAATCATGGCCTCCATATGATGTATACTGCTGACTTTGTTGATCCTCTGACATTTTCTCTTGTGCCACCATGAAGTTGACTTGTTTGTCCTTTATTGAAATATCTCACCAACTACGGAACAGGCTGCTGTAAAGTTGGCACATACATTTATGGTCCCCAGAGGATGAATTACAACTTTTCCTCTGGGGGCTTTCATCTAGTCAAATTTCAGTTGGAGAGTGTTAGCATGCTAATACACTAAACCAACATGCTGACTATGATAAACATTATCCTTGCTAGACATCAATGAGCTAGCATTATTATTGTAAGCATGTTAGCATGCTGATTTAGCACTTAGCTCAAGTGCAGCATAACAGATCTGCTACACGGCTATAGACTCTAGCAACCCAATGTAGCAACCCGATAGCCAGAAAAAAGGTTGGAATTGTATGTTTTTACAAACTATGGGTATGTTACATTTGCACATTTCATACAAAGTGGATATGTTGAAACATACTTACGTTCACATTTTTAATTTTATGTTATGCTGTGTTTACCATGTGGTTAGGTTAAGACACAAAAAAACATCATGTTTGATCTTAAATTACTTAGTTTGGTTGACACAAACAGGGCTGAACATGTCTTGAACTGCCATTAAAAAGCAGCTGCTTTTCTCGCTACAAACACTGCTGGACACATCCCAAACTGTCATTAAAAAACACTTCCGCTTCTGCTGCGACAACACCTCTGAATGCATCCCAAACTGCTGTTACAAAACACCTGCTTTTGTCGCTACAAACACAGCTGGACACATGCCAAACTGTTGTTACAAAACACCTGCTTTTGTCGCTACAAACATGGCTGGACATGTCCCAAACTGCTGATACAAAACACCTGCTTTTGTCGCTGCAAACACAGCTGGACACATGCCAAACTGTTGTTACAAAACACCCGTTTTTGTTGCTACAAACACTGCTGGACACGTCCCAAACTCTCATTAAAAAACACTCCTGCTTCTGCTGCGACAACACCTCTGAATACATCCTAAACACCTGCTTTTGTCATTACAAACACCACCAGACATGTCCTGAACTGACATTAAAAAACAACTTCATTTGTTGTCACAAACACAGCTGGACATGTCCTGAATGGTCATTAAAAAACACCCGGTTGTGTTGGTCTGGAATAGTGATATGCCGATGTCTGCTCCTTGACAGCCATCTCACCTCGGTGTCATGTCACCCACCATACCCTCCTTCCCCTAATGACAAACTCAGCACTAATACATGTAATGTGACCTATGTCATATGTATGAAATGTACAAATGTACCATATCAGTGGTATGAAGAAAGGTATAATGCCAGCATTTTATTCTAATGACTGGGCTGATCTTAGTCTTGTTTTGGAGGGTACAGACAAGTGCTGTTGTCCTGTTGATGGAAGCATCAGATAAGAAAATACTTTACTGTGTCATTCTAGATAGCATGGACAAACTACAGTAGTATTTTATTGTTTTGCAGTTTCTCTGATCCCTCTCTCCATCTAAAAAATGTATAGTTTATCCCACAGGGTGGATTTGAGACAAAACAGGTAATTTTGATGTGAGATGTTTGAAATCACATGTCAGTTTACAGAATGATGTCAGTATGCATTACTGTAAACATCATTAAGTGATGAAGATGCATGATAGAGGAATGAGTGAACAGCGTGCAGTCAAATGGTAAAAGAGAGTTTTGGTGGGTTTACACTCCCCTACATCCTGGTACTAACTTTGCTTAGTAACAGCTGCTTGTGGTTTATTGGGGGAACAATTTATGAAATTCACTTAAACTCGTTGGCTTTGGAAGCAGGAGAGGCATTATTGAGCAACAACTGAACTTTTAACAGGCTGTCATGATAGATTTGGCTGATTGTGAGCCGTGGAGCTCTCTCCTCATGCATCAGCTAAAGCACTGTGCGGCTTACGCAGCTGAAGAATTTGTTGTAAATGTGTCTTGTGTGTTGCAAACAAGGAAACCCGCCCAACTCAGTGTACCCACAGTTTTATTTGCGGAATAGTTTGCAATGTTTTAAATCTTTGCAGTACGAAGTAGCAAACTGATGGACGCTGTGTGAAATCATGGTTTTGTAAGGAAAGATTCCACAAATGAATTCTTTGTGGGAATGTAGAATGAATTTCTTTTGTTTTTGATGAACTGCATAAACAACTTAGACTGCAACTCGTTAAACATAATATAGAATTTCAGTGTGTGATTCCTGTGAAAAGCATGTTCATTCTCCTCAGTCATCAAAAAACTTTTTAAGATCATGTCCCCAAAGTTGACTCAGCTGCTTCCATTACAGCACAACTTTGACTTACCCTCTGTGGTTATTTTTGACAGCTCTTCATGGTTTTTAATGACCGCTCATAAATTCTCATTTTTTCACCAAATGTTTTTACAGCGTGCGGCTGGTCACTGGTGATAGCCAGTGAAGTGCTCCCAGAACAGCACGGCCATGTTGACACTGGCATCCCACAGCTTTATCCAGGGACTCGTATTTGCTCACATCCTCACCCAAGTCCATAGGCAAAGAGGGTGAGACTCAGTGAGAGGTTTCTAAAGAGGAGGAGGTTTAACTGCGTGCTGAAAGCTGTGAATTAAAAGCGGAGTGAATCAAAAATCTACCACTGCTGGAAGGAGCTGTGTTTTTTTTTTTCTTCCTCAGGACCAATGTGTAAAACAAAAGCCTGATTTAATTATAACTTTACGTTATCAAGCTGAGGAAATACACTCAGCAATCTATGCATGTTTATTGCAAATATTTCCTCGCCTTCGTCTGTGAGGAATAAGAATCATGCATTGCAGGAGTCATTTCAGGGATCCGATCCAGGACTGCAGGAATATAGTTACTGGAACAGCAACCCTACAATGACATCATCCTCTTAAAACTAATGGCTATTATTCAAAAACATATGGCCGCCGGCCACATGTGTAGTCCATCCCCACCCCCTCCTCCTGCTCGCTTGTAGACTGAAAAAGAAAACAATTGTTTCTCTGTTACATTTTCCCTTTCAGGTTATCCCGTTCTCCCCCAAGATTTAAATGGTTGATGTAGTCGTAATCGCATGCTGCAAGCTGCACCAGCGAGAGGCAAACAGCCTGAGGTTCTGGGCGGTTAGCAGCCAGAAGATTGATATGACTAATCTGCCAATTTGACTGCGATCCCAGAATTCCTGAGAAACCTGGTCTCTAACGCAGTGTGCCGACTCATCCCTCTTCCTGAATCTTGCAGACATGCCAGAGACATTAATGGTTTGCTCAGAAGCTCAGGGTCAGCAGAGGAGCCAAAAACACTACAGACTTTGTAAATTTAAGCACTCACAAACTAAAGAAGCTCTTGTCATGCTAATGTCATATTTCAGAACATCCAAAATCCATGTTAAAGAGAGTGTATTTCATATTTGTAACTACAGGAAGTCATTTTAATGTTACATTTAAAATGTGATTTGTGTACATGTTCCTGCTTTATGATGGCGCAAATTGCGGCTGACTGAGCTGCCTACGCAAAATCCTTCAAAATGACCCTTTTAAGTTGCTGGCTACTGGTGGTGCGCCATAAAAAAGAGAATGCAGCTATACCATTAAATACAAAGGACGGTTTTATAGCAGTTGGGGAAATGGCAGCAGCTTTGAAGGCACATACAAGGATCAGGAACAGAGAAGTGCCTCACTTTTTAAAACCTCAAGACAAGCCACGGTTCAGAGATCCATAAAACAAAACATTTGGACCCGGTGAGGAGAAATAAAAAAAGAAAGTCATGTTACGATGGCTTATTTGCTGCCAAATATGTGCTCCATAAGTCTTAATAACACTTTATTGTTTCCTCCTGTTAATGTGAGGATGTGGAGTTGCATCTTAAATAGACAGTGGTGTCCAAAAGTTCCCCAGATGTGTCTTTGAAACGCAGAGGGGAGAAAGAGGTAGAGCCTTCTCTGGCATGGAGCTATTAGTCACAGACTACATTCACTGTGATCTCAGAGGTCAGAAAAGTCTTTGGGAAGCAGTTTTCTGAAATGTTATGGCGATAAAGCTTTTATAGGATGTCCCTTAAAAACAGTACAGAAAATGTTTCAACACTGAATAGTAACACCTACATCTGTAAACTTTGTGCATTAGTTCTTTTATCAGTACTTCCCGACCTCCCAGCCTGCCTGTGGCACTGAGCCCCATTGTTTCAAACTGAAGATGTATTATTTAAAACAAAAAAGGTCCACAAATATAGTTGTCTTATTCCAAAAGGCTCAAACAAGAGTGAATAGTGCTTTTATTAGGGACTATTTTCATCTGCGGATTGACACATCTTTGGGGCTCTATGTAGTATTCACTGGCAGCAGGACGGGAATTGAGTCAAAATAAACTACATTGTGTATGTTCATGATAATGAAGGAACAAGTCATCCAGTACAACTCACTGATGTGTTTTTAATAGTTTTTGGACAACAATGAAGCTCTATGGCACGGAGGAGGAAGAAATACCAGTATCAGGTTATTCACTGTTCCTTTTCTTAGTCTTTTCATAGTATTGTTGAGAATAGGAAAAATAGGGTCTGCCACCATAGTAATTAAGAATTCAGTGTGGCGACAGGTCCCAGAATTCTGTTTGCAATGACATGTATTGACCACTGGGTGCAGCAAACACACCTAGAGCAGCTACTCTATCAGAAGTGCAACAGAGGAAGAGCATCTTGTGTGTCTTAAGCCTCCTACAGACTGTGCGATTTCAGCAATCTTATAAGTTCAGTGCAAGCTACACTGTGCAACATGAATCTAATAAACTTGGGTACAACATCCAGTTTGATGTATGCAGACTGTATGATGACAGTGCCTTCTGAAACGCAGGCTACTACATACGATGCAAGAGCTTTCCATTCTGAGTTTGCAAGGATGCTGCATGGGTTATTACTTCTCCAACTGTGAAGCACAACATAAAGGGTCACATCATTAAATAAGCTTAAGTTTTGTGGGCACTATATACTGCGGCGTGTCTGTGTGTTAGGTTGCTCACCTGGCAGCTGCAACACCGCTGCTATTTGCTTCCATGCTTTGTCCTTCTTACACAATCATGACTAGACCTGGAGTACACATAATACAGGCAAGGCTTCTGCTGCCACAACTGCACAAGGTTCTCCTCTTTGCTGGAATTCCACACATTTCTTTTAGTGCGTTTTGCCTCCATGGCGAGCTGCTATCTGTCTGTTTGTTTGGGTTTAGCACCAGTGCGTCACTTCATGCTGCATTTCTATTGGTTGGTTCGTAGACATAGATCATAACAGCAGTCACACTGTGAGATGTTCATCACAAATGTCTGACACTGTCAGAATTTTATCCCAGACTGTCTTTAATCGCAAGACCATGACAACAGCCATCCTTGAACCTCTCTCACTGACCAAAGCTATCGCCACCTTTCTTTAATGATGATCATCTTTTATCTGGGACAGTCCAAAATTGCACAGTGTATACCAGGCTTAATACCTACAGGTTCATGAGTGTATAAAGAGAGCTGGATACAGTGTAGGAGGCATGGCCCTATTCATTTCAATGAAAGCTGCTCAGTGGGCCGTGAAGCCAAAAATGCTCAACTTTCTAAGTATAAAAGTATCTAGATCTTCCACATTGTTTGGCTCAGAGAGCAATTGCATAAGAGACTTTCCGCCGGATGAATGGCTAACTTCAGACTTTAGAAATGTTATCAGACTGAATGGATCAAATCCTGAGTTATTTCATGGGGATTATATTGCTCAAAAATGTATCCACTGATTTGCAGGCATTTTTTTCACACTGTAAGCCTAAGGGAGAAAGTCTTTTTGGCCCAATGGCATCATGTTATGAACCCAGACAACTCAGTCTCACTCCAAAGTCACTGAAATCTGGCGCTTGGGCAGTGACTTCCAGTGTCAGATCCCAACAAAAAAAAGCCGTTCTTTAATGTTGGCATGATATGCAGCCGGTTGCCATTATAGTTTAACAGCGGCCAGTGGCATCAGGAGACAATGTGGTGGGACAAGAACTAAGGTTAAGGAGGCAAAAGTCCAAGTAGGGCAGGTGGGACCGGTGGTGGATGGGTCCAACAAACAAAGACTTTCACCTGGGAGAGCAGTGTTTGCATAAGATTGTAAAGCCAAACCCTGTTCTTTTTTCCTAAACCCAATTACGTGTTTTTGTTGCCTGAACCCAGCCATGTACATGGAATTTATTATTAAACATTGTCTTATGTAGTATATTAGCTGAGTTCATGCATCAGCTTTTGTCTCTCACTCGCACAGCATGTGCACACATTCTTCTGAACTACTTGTGCGTGGGTTTACAATTTGAATCTTTGCAGTAAAGGCGCACTCCAACACTTTCAATGAAAAGTACTTTATAAAGAAGAAATCACAGAATGCAAACATCTACGACTGGAAATAAATCTAAAACTAAACTGTGTTAAAATGGAAAGTGATATATAGAAAATTGTAAAACTGCATTAACTGATTTTTTTGTCCATTTTGGGGCAGCACATCGAGATTCAAGCACAATATTATGCTGTATTATCACTTAATAAAGTTCATCTAGTGAAGAAGCGAGGAAACAGTGGTGTGGTTACAAATCCAAGACACAGAGGAAAATGAGCATAAATCTGTCGTAGTGTTTTAGTTCATGTGACAAATCTAAATCCTGTATTTACTCACTGCATGAAACTGTTATTGTATTAGGCCTTTGTCTATACTTGTAGACATTTTTGAAAACAGATTTTCAGATTATGCTCCAGGTTTTGGCATCTCATTTGCATGCAAATAGTTTAATAGTAACTCACTAAAGTGGAGATTTTTTTCTTTTTTTAAAAGTCTTTAAAGGTGCAGATGTTACAGAACTGTGGTTACTCTGTGTGGACATGTGAGACGAAGCGTTTGGGCAACGATGACGTAATCTCCTCAATTCCTCCTTTATTCTCAGATCATATGCGAATAGTTGTAATGAGATCCACAGTAGGTGTTTTGAAAAAGTAAGATCAGCCTGTACACTTTAACAATTTTGTGACAAGACAGACTGTTCATGTGGACAGAATTTCTTTTTTTTAAAACAGAGGGGAAAAATATCTGTTTTAAAACTGTACGTGTAGACACGGCCTTAGATCATGTTATATTATGCAAGTGTGAACATAACTGTGTTTTACATTCAGATCACTTTGCATCAAGTATTGGAGCTACATTTCTAACTATAGTATCTGCCAGCTGTTGAGCAGACAGTGAAGGAAGTGTATGTTGTCATCAGGGCAAAAGTATTTGCTGTAAACAGAAGCACATTTACATAGGTTCTGGTGCATATATACATGAGAGCTCTCTATGTAATCAGACTTTTCAGTTGTACACATAGCTAGTGTTATCAAGTGTGTGGTATTAATATTGCAGGGATAATTGAATACTTTCCTAGCCTGTGACGTGGAAACAATCAAAATAGTACTTCATCAGCTATGTCAATTTGAGGTTTTTCAGTGAGACGACGAATCCAACAGGATGTTTTTTTGCAGATCATCTCTTAATAGGACAAAGCTGGATCTAGGCCCCGGGTTTTCTGGAGCTCTTTTGAAGGCAGCTGAAGTAATGATTAGAAAGCAAGTCCACATCTGAGATATATTTTCCAATACCAAAGCCATTACTGGAACCAGATGGGCGAGACGTTGGTCCGTTTGATACTTCCTGGTTTTTAACAAGCCTTTTTATTGACAGAATGGTTTCATGTTTTGTTGTTTACGCTTGTTGCACTGACATGATGGATTTCAGCTCATAAAAGTATTTACATTAAAACATTCATCATCGAGTTACTCAAATCTGTGTTTCTTGTGCAGGGAAAATACAAGCTGCCTCTGTCAGCTATTTGAATTCTGTGCACATTTGCATGTTACTGTTCATGAATCAAATAAATTGGCATGGGAAAGTCATGCCTGTTCAGCATGAGAACATATCCATCAGCACAAGCTATGTGAAGACAAATCTATTAAGTCTGACAGTTAATTAGTGCTGCCTTTGGGTTAAGAAAGCATTGGAGTTCACTATCAGCACGAGCTGTTTGAGATATATCTCAGTATTAGCATTTACACACCACATACCGAAGCACCAACAGCCTGTGAAACCACAATGAACCTGAATCAGAAGGAGCATCGTCAGAGAGCTGGGGGGGGGGGTAAAAACATGCTTGCATGAGAGAGCCTTCGGTGTGGAGAACTGGCAGCGCCATGCTTTATCTTTCCAAAAAGCGTGAAAATGTTAGTTTGGCACAGCTGTTTGACTTGATTGTCAAAGCAGAAACTGGCTGTTTTGGCAGTTCATACTCTACTTTGTTTTAACAGCATCACACACATCACACGCAAAGCCTGAAATTATGGTTTACAGAAAGAAAAGATGGACAATCTTTACAAGACAGTTTTAAGATGCCAAATGTTTACAAGTAACTAGCACAGCTAGATAGAGTTCTTATGTTGACACAAAGCGTTTTTGTCCTTTAATTGAGCATTGTAGCTAACACATATTAAATAAATAAATTAAATCTCTGAAAAGTCATTTCTCCACTACCTTGGCCCTTTAGGAACCCTGAGGTTCTGGGGCATTGTGGCACTTACCCACTTTGCCTGTTTGGTAATCCAGACTTGCACTAGCAGCTTTGTGAGAACAGCATTGCTTTGAGCTAAATGCTAACATCAGCTAAACAAAATTACTCATAAACACTAAACATAAACTACAGCTGAGGCTGAATGTTATTCGCTGTTTTTAGTATTTTAAAATAAACCCAAGTGGTGAACATAAATCGACCTGATGCTCATAGAAGTAAAGTCACAGCATCACCAACGTTAGGATACACCATCTAGTCGCCACTTTTGGCAGTTCTACAGTGGCCCTGAGGGTCAAAACATAGTAAAATTTCAGAAAACTCAACAACATTCAAAAACACAACCACTTTTCAGAAATTGTTTTCACAAAACAGGACTTTTCAGAAAACACATTTCACAAAACCCAACCATGTTTCAGAAAACAAAACATTTCACAAAGCACAACTGCATGTCACAAAACACATTTCACCTAACACTGCATTTCACAAACACCTCAACATTTCACAACATTTGTGACACATTGTAGTGTTTTCTGAAACACAGTGATTTGTGAAATACCGTGTTTTCTAAAATGTTGTGTTTTCTGACGCGTTTTGTGAAATGTCGCGTGTTTTGACCCTCAGGGCTACCCTTTTTTTAGTGAGATATTTCCCTAAATCGAAGTGACCGATCGACCAACCAACACTGCCATGTCTTTGCAAATCCAAGAAAGAAAACTAAATAATATACCAGACAACCATTCAGTTTTCCATATTTATGTAAAATTTGTATGTACATGTAATAGGCAGCAATGCACTGCTGACATTCAAATCTGTAACAAAATAGTGCTAAAACTGACCAGCAACACTTGAGCAAAACAAACCAGAACACAGAGTTTGCAATATTTGCACTTTCATAACTTTTGCACTTTGAAACATGTTTAACTACAAGGCGTTTTCCATTACCGGTGAATACTGATTACTGCAGTTAGACTGGATGTAGAGAGACAGAAAAGTGGTAAAAACTTATTTGGCCAAATGTCAGGTGACAACATACAACAAGAAATGAAGAAATCTGCCACATAGGCCTACATGGTATCTCATGATGCAGATTGGTGGTTATAATTCTTTTAGATTTTTCAAGTAACGAAAAGAAATGTAACAATAAAAAGAGAAAATTAGAAGAAAATGATCAAAATGATTGGTAGTGCAGTCTTAAGTTTGACAAATCAATCAGCTGACGGCAGCACTCATTCATACTTCTGTCAATAACTTATTCAACAGGAACCCTCTTTTGAGCTGCACTGTACAGTGTGGCTTTTAAAGCTCCAAATACCTGCAACTGCCAATCCTGTAGTCTAATCACTGGTTTTATGATTTATTACTTTATGATCACAGTGAGAGGGATTAATAAGAATAGCTGAACATTTTTACTGAGTTAGATGAGAAGAGTAATACCACTCTTTATTTGTACACTGAATATGAAGCTTGAGCAGCAGATGGTTAGCTTACATTAGCATTCGGGTGACCAGATGAGAATGGGTGAGAATTTGGGAAAGGGGGGTCTGGGGTAGGTGTGGTCACATGGTCTTGAGTATGTTTCATTCAGTGTAATCTTTATATGCAGATATTGCATGTGTATGCATAATCTGTAGAATATGGGATAAGATTTTGGTATTTTTGGTTTATAGTATTGGACAAAGCCAGGCTAGCTCTTTCCCAATGCTTCTAGTCTCTATGCTAGCCTAAGCGAACTGTCTGCTGATTCTAGCTTCATAATTACTGTACAGACTTGAGTGTTTTCACTCTTCACAATGAGTTCTCAGTAATAAAGCAAAACTGTATTTCCCCAAAGTGTCCTTCCATACCTTTAAGCAAAATCCCTAGACCTGTTGAATGAAAGAGGGTAACAAAGTAAATGTATCTACATAGAAATAGTGGAAATGATTTCAGTGGGGAAGGGCTTTTACTACAATGTCCTTTTCTAAAGAAGAAAAAAAGGAAACCCAACCCTTTCTTGTGGCGTCATCACTCACCACAATCAACTAAAACTTAACAATGGACATTTCAAAGTATATCTGTAAATATACAAAGATATATAGATATATAAACAGGACAATAGAAAGCAAAGTTTGGGATCTTTAATGCTTGTGCAAGTTCATATGTAGGATGAAATGCGACCAAAGGAGGAGGGCGGGGGGTCATATTATTTGAAGACGTTCTCGAAGGCGGGACATTTGTAGGTCTTGAGTTTCTTGATGGCCTTTTTGAACTCTTTGCTGGACTTGTCCCACTTGTGGATGCCTGTGAGGAGGTACTGCTTATCCACCTTGCGGCCCATGATTAGATACTGGTTTCCCAGGTTGTCCAGCTGCTGGCAGGGGCAGTCCGCACCATTCTTCAAGTACAACACCAGCGTCTTTATGTCCTTCTTCTTCAGGTTCCCTGGTTTCAACATCTTCTTCCTCTTCTGTAGGGTCACCTTGCGGTCCATGTTTTCTCGCTTTACCTCCTTGATCTTGGTCTTGAAAGCTGAGGAGAAAAAGGACAAAGAACTGTTACCTCGTGCTTAAAGGTGGATGAGTTTGCATACAAAATGTTTGGTCTGATCACACTGTTGCCTCTAAAGACTGCTAGTTAATGTTTTATGAGTACAAAATGCCAGTCGTGTGCAGTGTGTCACCCTCTGTGCTAACAAAATGAAACATGAAGGGTATCAGTGGCAAGCCAGCACTATATCCCCAAGGACATGTATACTAATGTGATTCTGCAAAGGTATACTGGTTTGGTAAAACAATCACCTCCACTGGACTACTTCATTAACTATCTTGTTTTTCCTTTATTTTCTCTGAAATGTTATGTCTTGGTATATGTCACTTTGCAGTCATAAGCATTACAACATATATTAAAATAACCAGAGAGGACTGTCTGTTTTTGGCAAACTGTAGAGAAATTAACATAATCTGACAATAAATATCACCACCCCTACACTGTTATATGAAGTTGTTTTTTATTATCTTTGCCAGGTATACACCTGGTTGGGATCATGAGTTCAGTCATTTGTTTGTGTGCCTGTTTGCATGTGTAGCTATCTGTCCACAGCTAATCTTGCATACTATTGGTCCCATCAACCTAAAATTTTAGTGCACATTTATAGACCTGTGATGGATTCTTGCAAATGCCATTAGGAGCACTAGAAGGGGGCAGAGGAACATGGCGGTTGGGTGCTTAGACCCAACTGTGGAGATGGTCCGTCTCAGGCATGACTTGGCACTCGCTGCGTTTAAACTGGCAATGGAAACGTAAATCAATGCGGCATGGTTTTACTTGTTGCGGCCATAAGTGCCATTGTAAAAGCCCCACTAATCTTTCACTAAACTCTATTTAACCTTCTAATCTTTCTGTTTCCTCCAGTTCCCCTTCTGAAACAGAGCATGAGTCAGACCTTGGTGGTCCAAATCTCCATATGCTTCCATGCATTAAGCCCTCTCATTTTTCACTGACATATAGTGATGTGTGTGTGGCACGGATGACCTTGTGACACAGCAACGTGAGAGGAAAAAAAAGCCCAGCATGCTATGTCCAATCTAAGTGACAGAGCCAGTGTCGGGATAAATCACTGGGTCATCTTGAAGACAAAGTCTTGTGACCTACAGCGTGGGGAACAGCCTGATTGAGCATGAATCATTTTCACACTCCGCAAAGATCTGGACTGATAAAACTGTAACTTCTGTCAAATTTTTTTCCACAGTATCCCACACCAAATCCCTCTTGACTCACTTTTTACAGAATTGTGCTCGACATAAAACCTGAGCTGGCACTTTAACAAACTTCCAAATGTTTCATCTCTTCCTTTGCACCCGTATCTCCCATTGCTAATTAAAGTGTTAAAAAAGAGCCGCCCTGTTTTTCCCAGTATTAAGAGTGCACATGGTAGGGATTAAGACTTTTATCCCCTGTCTCTAGTCTCTCAAACGGCCTCTGTGAGGAGGCTTAGTGTTCAGTGAAATCAAAATGGGCAGCATTCATAATTAGGGAATCATAAAAGAGAAGGCCTGGCCCACCCCTGAAAGGACTTCATCTTGATAAATCCTCCATCCTTGATAATCCTTTGACGCCATGAACTTTCTTTGCACCTCGTGTTGTTTGAGAGCTTAATCTCTTCAGCAGCTACATACAGTAAGAAGTCAGATCATTGAACTGTTTAGCTGTTAACAATGCTATGCTTTGCTTAGAGCTGGTGAAAATGTAGCCACGCTTAATTATAATGTGCAATAGAGCAAACAACTGTTTTCACTTAAACATGAATAGTCCATCCAGTAGGTGGTATTCAGTGGTGTTGCTGCTACATCTGTATGCTCCTATTCTCCTTGTGCAGGATGTATCAAACATGGACTATAAAGCTCTGTAAGCTGCCATTGTTTCTGCCCCGTGATGGGGCCAACACAGAGCTATTGTGCTGAGAGAATAAAAGCATTTTGAACCAGCGAAGAACTTAAACATTTTAGCCTAAGCTGCTGAGATCACTTTATGGGTTATTAATAAAAACAACTCTTCTGTATCAGTTAAGCCATGTATTAAGTTTATGTACAATTCTGAGGCACTGTTATTATCTTAAGTATTTCCATCTTTCTAACGCCGCTCCCCAACAATACTTTATTACTTCACTTTAATTATCTGACTGCTAATACCTACTATTTTCAATGATCTGCTTACTAAATATGAAGAAATAATAGAATAGAATAGAAGAAATAAAGCACAAATTTTAAAGGAGTTGGAAAAAAATTACTCTTTTATGGTTGAAACAGTTCTTCACAAATCTGTATTTGTTATCAGCGTGATCATCTTGTGATGCCTCAGACAACATTTGAATTAAAGGCTTGCTTACATTTTACATTGTTACTGTATAGTGAGGTATTGCTACCTTTGAGTAAGTAACCTGCATTACCTCCTCTCCTGCATATGAATTATTCAAATGAGGGGTTGTTAACTAAGTAAGTGAATCGTTTTAATACGTTTTGATTACAATTTGCCTGGAATGATTCATTAGGAAACCAGAATTTTGTAAAAAAAAAAAACAAAACAAAGAAAAATCTGATTAAGGTCAGTACAATACAATTAAATGATCATCTAACTCTATTCCATCAATAGAAAAGTCAGAGGACCACATAATTTTAACTAAGGTTCTTATTTTGTTGAACAAAGTGTGCCTATTTTGCCTATTCACAACAAATTCATCCCAATGAAATCTGTGCAACTTTGCAATTTTGCCCAATCACCGCAACTTTTCTACAAATTTGACCATATTTGACTAATTGTCCCACGAGTTGCTGAACCTCCTTTCTTGTTCCTGGTTGTGAAGATGCAGACATGTGCAACACAAAGGTCTCACATTTACCAACAAAAATTAATGCTTAAAACTGTGTAAGGCAATTTCCATGTATTCTGCGTAAAAGTGGGGGTAAACTGCTTTGCATCGCATGCAACGTTGTGTTGGAACACAAGTGAAAGCCATCAACTGACACTTTTCTACTGCAAAACGCACCTGGAGAATGGCTAAAACATGTGGGCAACAGAGAAGACATCACTTTTACAGAGACTGTTGCATCCACATCTATTAGGTGCTGAAAGAATTCAGGTAAACTGGATTAACTAGGCATGGTAAGTGGTAACATTAGATTGGTATAAATCACAAACTAATAGAGGTGTGCTTGCCTGTTTGTGTGACAAACTGCATGCGAGTGTGTGTAATAAAGAGAACGGTAAGAGTCTCAAATAAAATGTTTAAACATGGTGTGACAGCTTCATTAAGACTTATTGGTTACTTAGGACACTGTTAACAGTTGTTTTTGTTCTCACTGGAACAAGTTGCCTTCAGTTTTTAATGAATTATACCAAAAAAGCAACTATTTTTCGCAATTATCACATTGCAACATGAATCGCAATTTTTTTTTTTTGGAAAGCTGCTGTTAAATCTGGCATTTTAGATAGCTACTATCCCTCCCAAAAAGCCCACAAAATCCTGGAGGGACTGATTTAGGTATTAATGTAAAATTAACTTGACATTTTTTAAATACTGGTATTTATGTAACTTGACTGTAAAAAGATTTTTTCTTTTAATGCTCTTAAGTAAAGCAACATTAAAACATGTTATTTAGTTTGGGGGTTTTCCTGACCCCTGACCTGATTTCCACAGACAGGTCCTCTAGCTCCCAGGGTGCCATAAACCCAGCAGGAGGGTGTGTACCGCTCCCCATTCACAATAATGGAGACACAACTGATCCGATAAGCTGAGGTGATCAGTGCAGGGCACAGGGCTACCCTGTTGTTTACTGCATAAGCAAAGGGAAGAAGCAATTTGGCAACGACAACAAAGTGAGCTGTCCAAGGCAGAGGAGAGATTTAATTGAAGGGTGTTGAGGTTTTTTTTTGGGACAATGAGGTACCGTAAAACCTTTAGCACAGAGATAAATTGCGGTGGGAACAAAGTGTTGAGTGGGATGAGCTGTAAATCTGTTACCAGCTGAGTGCCACAAATACTATGTGTGTGTGTACAGGCGTGTGTGTGTGTTTGTTGGAAGGAGATTCTTCAGGATTTTGGAGAAATCACGGAGCGTCGGTCCTCAGTAGAGAAACTAAATGTTCTGGACTGTGAACCTGGTGCTTGTTACAGTAACTCTGATGTATTAGTCCGAAAACACACATCTGATTTACAAGAATCTCTCCTTCTCTGCCAGAACGACTTCACATTCAACCACCTTAAGTCAAAAGCTGTCTTGCCGCGGCATTCTCTGCTTTCATCAGGATCAAACAGCATGAAAAAGTCAAAGGCGCTTGTGCAACTGATGGGAAGCAATTATGCAGGGCGTCAAACGATAGAAACACTATTATCACACACACACACACAAACACACACAAAAAAAACTACTTCACACTTAACTTTTACCTTAACTGAGAACAGACCTTTCGCAATTTCCAGTAAGTGAGGTTTTCAGTGGACAAAAATGCTAATTCACTGCCAGTGTGGGGATATTTTATACATGATCGTTCCGCACAGATTAATAAAGACTTTAGCGGAAGTCACTGATTCATTCCTCAAGCCTCTCTGTGGTTTTACCTCACTGTTTTCCATGGAGATGAGCAAGACATCTATTTATCATATCTATTTTGTGGTCTTGTCCAAACAAGACTTGTCTACTACTAAAACTGTGTCTCTTGCCAGCCCTCCTGTTTTTCCTGGGAGACTCCAGTTTTTCATCGCCCTCTCCCGGTTTCCTCCATGGGTTACAATTCTCCTGTTTTTCCCCTGATTGATGACAAACTTTTCAAATTTTTTTTTTTTCCTTTTAATTACCGCAGCCTGTTTTTGGCACTGTACAGCTTTTATATGCCCCATGACTCTTAAAGTCCACTGTTTTTTCCCCACTGACGTTTTCCCCCTCCTTTCAACCCTCCAGGGCTTGAGAGGGGCGTCCACTGGGCTCGCATGAACTGGGAGCAGCTGCCTTGACTCCATGCTGACCGTGTTACAAGTGTGTAATGGGACCACTCTACCTAGGGTTTAAGGGGTGCCTCAGGGATTGGGGGAGACCAGACTCACCTTTCTTTGCCATGGTGGGGTACCCAACTGTCCTCAAGAGACTGAGAGCCTCCCATTTCACCTCACTAAGGCATTCAGTGCCCAGGTGTGGGTAGGCCAGGGAGGGACAGCTGGCTATGGGTCCCTGGCATGGGACAAGCCTATAGCCTGGCTTTCCTCTACCTTTCTCTGATGGAGTACCAGGGGCATGAGCCAAACTAAAATTACTGCCTTGCGGTTGTACGCTTCAGCTAACCAGTCAAGTTGCACTGACTGTTCCATGTCTATGAAAACATGGATGCTTCACACACTTCTTTCCCCCAGCAGCACAGAAGATCTATACAACCAGCACAGTTTCAAGGTTGACACCCAACATTAGTGTCACCAATTCAGTATCTGACCAAAAGTCTCCCCTTCTGTTCCTTAGTTATGATATGGAATAATCGCCAGAAAAGTGTTTTTGCAGAGCATTATGATGTCACAGTGAAGTTGACTTTGACCTTGACCATTCGTGCAAAATCTTGTCATAATTAGCATGTTAATTCTTGAGTTATGGCCAAAACATGTTTTGTGAGGTCACAGTAATCTTTGATCACCAAATTCTGATCAGTTCATCCTTGGGTCCAATTGGAAATTTCTGCGAAATTTGAGGAAATTCCCTCCAGCCATTCTTGAGCTATCACATTCAAAAGACTAAGAGAGACACAAGGTCACAGTAATATTGACCTTTGACCACCAAATTCTAATCAAGTCATTCATGAGACCAACTGGAAGTTTGTGCCAAATTTGAGGAAACTCCCTCAAGCCACTCTTTGAGGGAGATTTCGCATTCACCACAATGAGTTAGACAAAAGGTCACAGTAACCTTGACCTCTGACCACCAAATTCTAATCAGTTCATTGTTAGGGTGTGCCGATGTTAAGGAAATTCTTTCAAGATGCTCCTGAGATATCATGCTCACAAGAATGAGATGGACAGACTGTTGTATGGAGGGACATAAGGACAAGACAGATGACAAGACAGATGGACAGGCAGCCCAAAAACATAATGCCTACAGCCACGGCTATCGCCAGCAGGGAGGCATAAAAACTAAATCAAATTAATTGTAGTTAATGTAAAAATGTTGTTGCAGTGTACTCATTATCTTGTTGTTTTCATTCTTAATAATCACCAGAATACAGGAAACCGTCTCTGGAACTCTTTTTCTGGTGAGGATCCCCAGCTCCCCCGCTTTGGTTTCAATATCCTCCGATTTTTTGAGGTCTCAAAGTTGGCAAGTACGCCTTCGGTTTTCATCCACTTTCAAGTCAAAAGTAGCAGGATACAATCAGGATGCTGGTCTTATCTTTTGTTGGTGATTTAAAACACATCACGATAAAAGCCTCAGATTTTTTCCATCTGCATATTTTCTGTCTCCTAAAGACAAGACATTAAGTCATGTTTGGCTTCAGCTGCTGTCAGTTATATTTATAGTTGCAGCTTTCTCCTCAGACCAAAACTGAATTCCACTGGCCTACTGGAAAAAAGCAACAAAAAATCTTTAGGCTAGCTGATAATATAAGCAGTTATGATATCTTTGTTCGGCTGTGCATTAGATGTTTACCCCACTGTAATCAACTTGTGCACCATGCTGAAATCACGCTGACGTTTGTTGCATTCCAGAGGGGGTCGGTCCCTTGTGGGTTCAAACCTGCAGCATAAGCAGCACACTGTCTCATCCTCAGCCTGGTGCTAAATCTGTCTGTGTATCCTCACATGTCAGCTGGTTAGGGGGCTTATGACAAGCAAGCAAAACAACATCTGTCTTCATCCGAGATGAAACAAGCCAATAATGTGCCACTCTCCTCTTGGCAAACCCGGACGCAGACTGAAAAAAGACGAGTCCTATCACCGCAGCATAAACAGCCAGGCAATTCGTTAAACAAATGTAACTTTAAACTTTTTCTGAGAACTGGAAGAAAGTCTGTTTCCAATGTGCATCCAGTCTATGTTTGCCCGAGATGGAACCTGGAATTCAAGCTGCTGCAACTTTTGGTCCAGCCAGAGAATAAAACATGAAAGCCTAACATCTTGCATCTTGTGTGCATCATGCATGTATCATTCCTGGAAGTCCTCATAACTGCAATTCAGTTGATGTTTGTGTTTTTAATTGAACTCGAGACTTTTGATAGCACTGGGCTTGTCATGCAAAATTTCCACAACCAAATCAAATACCCCCATCAGCTAAAGATGTTCCTTCTTTCCTGGTTTGTTAATGTTGTTTTCGGTCTGGTTTCCGATCCAGTTGGACTGCAGACGCTCTAATGAAATGAATGTGTAAAACTGACTGCGGCATGCGGTGTCTTATTTTTACAAGTTGTCTCTAACATTTCCATATATTCCCTGACTTGTCCAGAAGTGTTCTCTAATTCTCTAATATCCCCCTTCGAGGAATATTTCTCCATAGATTTTATAATATTCCAAAATTACGCAGCCACTGGAAAGCTGAGACTCTAGAGGTCACAAAACCTTTTCAAAGTGAATGATGTGACTGTGTCAGTGTGAAGCTGTTGAATCCAGTGGGGCCCCCAGATATTTTTCATAGGCGTGCCCAGATGGGGTCACTGAAAATCTTGGGATGGGACACCAAAACCAAAAGCCATAACTGAACTTCAGGGATTCAAATATGCTATTGTAATATATAGGCTAGTAGAATATTATGTCAACATAGAGGGTTAAGAAATTGCATGCTAATATACTTTGGTTTCTTATTTTACAGTTAATATCACTAATTATCTGATGTGCATAGACTTATAATACAATTATTTTGAGTTCCACAACAATCTTGCTTTCATGTGTTATGCATCTCTACAAGTTAGGTGATTCATTGTTCTTTTTATAGGCTGAGTGTTCTTTTTCTAAAAAAAGCAAAATATGAAGAAGTACATTGATTGTAAGAACAAAACATTTACTGGAAACAAGCCCTCTCAAGTTTTGGGGAGACTAGTGGGTACCCATAGAACCCATGTTCATTCAGATATCTGAATGAGAGAAAGTTCAAGAGATCCCTTTGAAAATTGCCTTGCCAGTTGTTCCCTTGCCAAAGTTAAGCCTAAATTTGGATTGTTATGTAGCCCCCTTCCAAACAAGCTATGCTAACATGATTGGTACCAATGGATACCTTAGGTTGTTTAGTTTCACAAGACACCAAGACCTTTGCACTAGCCAATAAAAAGCGGGATTCATAGTTCTCTGTCAAATCAATGCTGCACAAATCAATGCCGCATTTGCGGCGTAGGCTCTGCGTCGACATAGCGCTTATGTTGGACCCTACACAGTAGCCTGAAGTGCACCTCCCCAGCGACAAAGACCTCCTGTCTATTTTTGTGAGCTGAAAACCATTTCCATCTGTGAAAACTAAGCTTTCATTTATCTATATTTCACAGATAGGAAACAATAAATTGTGAAGACAATAGAGCCCCTAAAATAGCATTTTAAGCCTTCTAAGTCTCTGATTTATATATTTGGAGATTTATACTTAGGGATTTAGTCTGGCTTCATATGAGTAGAGGAAAACTCCGCTAGTCGCTAGGCTAATTTATACAATGTAAAATGCCATAGGCTTGTGTTGAGAACATTAGCAAGTTGTATTTGTTTGGAAAACATGTTTAGCATAAGACAGTTGTTTTGTCAGTGAATTTTGTGAGTTGTAATGGAGCTGAATTTTGTAACTTTATTAAATGTTGCTGCTGTTCCTGGCTTCATATGTGTAGCGGAAACGTCCACTAGCCACTAAGCTAATTTATACAATGTAAAATGCCATAGACTCGTGCTAATAAGATTAGCATGTTGTATAAGTATAAAACCACCCAAAATTAGCACACCACAGCCTGTTTAATGTCAGCCTCCAATTATTGTATCACTTGTGTCAGGGTGGCCATGCCCCCCCGCACCCACCACTGGTTGAAACTTTTTTTTTTTTTAAACCAGCAAAGACATTCGATTACAAGAAAAGCCTTGAGGCCCCGAGCTCCTGAATCAACACAGGTT
>JAPZEB010000022.1:6758364-6771837 GCA_029783705.1 Chaetodon striatus
GAAGTTCCCCCCCTGCCAAACGAAATGAGGAAATGGTAGTTTCACTAATATTAAGTTAACTGTCCCTGCAAGAGAATGTATAAGATCAAGTTGCTTTGATCAAAGTTTTAACTTTGTAATAAAGTTCTAATGTTCAGAGCCAAGTCTTATCTGGCAATAAACAGTTGTCTTGAGGAGTTCTTGTGGACATTATCTTATCAAATGGGGGGTTGGTGATCTAATACAGCTCTGTTTGTGCTCGTTGAATATGCAAACGTTGAGGGAAGTGCTTCCTTATCCAACCTAATTACACACTACAGGCTAAAGTCAATTTGCTGAGTCCCGAGTGTCCATCTCCTCCCAGCTCTGCCCCGTGCCGCGATGAGAGAGAAGGTGTGAAATCCCTCTATTTAAATGTAGGCCAATTTGCATCACATTGTGTTGGTAACAGTTCTTGCACAGCAACAGAGAAAACAAATCATTTAATTTGATTTTAAGAGTGGATGCGGCACACAGAGACCTTTTAGAGTAATAGCTCTGTTGAACTTATTTATCAAATCAATGTGTTTTACAGCTGTCTCTTCCACAGAGGACACCGCTCACCTAGACATTTTCTTCTCCTTTCGCGTCTTGAGTGGAGGCCAGGAGAAAACATTCTGCAACAGCGTGCAGAATGTTAAACGCATTATGCAGTATGGATGGATGGTGACAGATGGCACCATAATCAAAACATCACTGTAATTTGCAGGGTGCAAAGGTTGAAGTGAAAAATAAAAGTGTCAAAAAATTGCTGTAAATCATTTTGGAGCTATAATCAAATCAGAATCAGATCAACATGAAATGTTGAAAAAATAATACAAGCTTAGATTGCTCATCAGTAAAATTGTCCATTAACTAAGACCTCTGCACGCCAAAGTGGTGATGCGTGTTGAAAAGACGGCCAGCTGATTCTCTAAAGCACTTTAAAGACGACACCTCTGTTAACATTTCAAATTAACGGTGATGGTTTAATAAGGGTGGCTGTGTTTGTGGCAACGCTGCACAGACTGGTTTATGGGCTGATGGCATCCAACAACAGTTTGTGCATAGATGGTTGCTAAGGCAAACTTAAAATTTAGGTGACAGGAGGGTTTTTTTTCCTCCAGACTAGACCTGGCTTTGCTCAAATGCATGAGGAAGCCTCCTGTCAGGAGCAATAGGCCTGCTACAAACCACCAGCAGGAGCGGGACAGCAATAAGCCAAAACCTCAGTGAGACAAAGGATTGTGGAGAGGTTTGCATTTACTTTCCAGAGTGAGTGTACAGCAGGGAAATGGAGACTTCTGCAAACAAAAGCAGATATGATTATTTTGGATGTCACTGTTATCACTACCACGTTTACTTTGCAAACTTTGTGCTTTAACAGTGTGTGACTAACAATAGAGAGACTAAATATTTGGACTTTCAGGCCTCTGGGAGGACTGAGTTTCCCATAGATGGGCTATCCATCTATATTCACCAGTGTTTAAAAGCAATCTCGCATACATGTGCATGTATTGCCATGAAAGGGCATTCTGGCGCTGGCAGAATGAACATGTATGTCATTAAGCATCTGTCATCAGTGAGCGCTGGCTAAACACTGGATCTGCTCCAGAGCACAACGTCAGCCGTAGACTGACGAGGTGTGTGTACATGACGGATGCTGCGGGCGAGAAAGCTCTATTATAACCTATGTTACAATATAGAAATAACAAGCACACCTGCTTTTTGTCAGGTAACACCAGCAGAGTGCAGAGTGCAATGTAAAACATTGCTTTTTTTTCGGTTGAGTTTTATTCGTGTGCTTCATGGCACCATTTTATTCAGTGACATATTGTCAACTGGTTTCATTTTGTTTTCTCTAAAGTCTCTTGAGACGTGCTTTTTGATGAAGGGATGTGTACTTGACTTTACTTGATTTTCCATTAGCAGCTTGTTAGAGGGGTTGTCATGGAAAAAAACATAATTGCTACATTGTGGGTGATTGGCTCCAGACTTGGCTGAAACTGTATGATTCTCAACATTTAAAGTGTTAAAACGTCAATCTTCCTTTGATTTATGACTTAGTTCATTTTCAGAGTGTTTCTGTTGAAGTTGTTTAGATCTCCTGTCACTTTTCCTTCAAGCTGATTGACCTTTGGCCTGATTGAATTCTCCCTAGAGGCGTCACTATGCTTAAAACAAAGTTCTTGTCAGACTGCTTAATAGCATTTGAAACCTCTTTCCAGTGGTTAATATGGTTAACTTGGGTGTTAACACATTTAGCAGTTACAGAGCAGCATGTGTTATCATTCATGTGGAGTGCTGTTTGTGTCCATCTGATGAACGCAAGTCCAATACTCACTCTCTTTTAGCTCTGTTTTTGGTGTCTACTTACTCCTGAGAAGAATATCTGGATCTTTATTTGCTAAAAGAAAAGCTGACTGCTGTGTCTGAAAATCACACTATAGCCCTCTTTACACAGAGATCATGCTTTGGGCTGCTCTGAAGTCCCCTCTTCATGCTGCCTCTATATTTTCACACAGAACCAAACAACGCCAGCATCGTGGAATCAAAACAGGCATGACGGGTGTGATCAACACATTCTCGCTCCGACCTTGTCACATATCGACATTTGATTGTGGACATTCCATGTCAAGATATGATGTGCAAGGTATCCTGGGTGTGTTGGTTGCTGACATTCCTGGATGCCCTGTCAACTTTTGCCTGTAGCATGCATTGTCTGTTTTCAAAATACTCTTCAGTTTTTACAGAAAATGCACAGTTTGCATATAGTCTCTTTCAAAATAAATGCACTACGTTGGTTCAACACTGCAAACTGCTATTTTTTTCCTTCAACAACAAACATGTTACATTTGGTCAACACAGGCACATGGTTGGATTTTAGGAAAAAAGAACAAGGTTTGGTTTTACAATCATATGGGACGCAAACACTGCCCTCCTGGGTGAAAGTTGTTGGTTGTTGGCTGGTTTCTGCTACTGTTACTATCTCCTCTGCTGTCTTGAAGTTGAGACAACTCTGTCCCCCCACTCCATGGTTGTACCTTTTATACAGAGCGCTGAAGTGCCATGAAATTCCCACCTCAAAGAGGCAGTAGCCCTTTTTAAATAGGAATTGTGCAAATTTGCAGGAAAGCCCATTCAGTCTTTGTTCAGCATTGGCAGTATAAAAACAAAATTGGAGAGTGCAGCGAAATGCCGCCTGCCTACTTTTGTTTATACAGAATGTGCCTTTTTCGGGGCAGTGGGGGGTGTGAGCAAGTAACAAAACGTGGAGCTCAGCGTGTGATATAAACAGTGACTTTTCCTATTTTTAAGTCCACTGCCAGTGGGTTGCACATGCAGCATCATCAACAGCTCCTCCCACAAGTCATCAACAGCCCCTCCCATGGCGGAAGGGCGCCTCGTTCTTTTTAAACCAAAAATGTTCCGCCAATATGTTTACCCCTACGCAGCGGAGAATTGGACCAACTCGCCAATCCAGCTCTGTGTGTCTGAACACTCGCAGCTTGCCTGCAAAACGGCCCAACATTCGGCGAAAATCTGGCAGTGTAAAAGGGGCTAGTGTAAAAGGGGCTTCTGAGAGCAGTGAGAATGAACCACAATAGTATATGTGTGGGCTAGACAGCTAAACACTGAGCTGAAACTCATTATAAAGCTCTGTGAGGCTGGGAGGAGCTGCAGATTGAGGCAATAACTTTCTGTAGGTTTGTCACTACCAGAGTTCCCTTTTTATTATCACACCGTTTTTATATTCTTTTTGATATATTGTCATAAAATTAGGCTGTGAAATGTTTTGATTATATTACAGCAAAGTAGCGTTGGCAATATGAATGTTACTGACACATTCCAATTCAAAGCAATGTTATTAGAAAGGAACAGGTCCTCCAGGGTGCCTGCACACAGTGCAGTGCAGTTGCTACAGTATGTAGCTAGTAGAATACCTCACCAGGAGAAGAGCGGAGAGTAGTTCTGTAGACATACATTTAGCTAACAGCTGTAGCAGCTGAGTCAGGTGGTTGTCCCCTGGAGATATGCACTGCTTAAAGATTTGTTTTTTTTTCATCAGCTTTTGAAGCTCTAGTGAAAGTTAAGTCTGGATGACAATATTTTTTATGCTCAAGCTGCAAGTTTTCTTTCTCACTCTGCCATTCACTCCTTGCATACGTGCTCACTCATTATCTCTAGGTGTCATCATCTGGGTCTGTCACTTGAGTCATCAGCTATTTTTCAGCTGATTCACAATCAGCCAATAGCACAGGGACCTTATCTGTCAGCCCATCATCTTACTGCTCCTCATTTTCAATATGTTTCTTTCTATGCCGTACTTTTCTTGCTGCAGTCATGTGTGCCCTCTACCTCACCATCACCTTTACGGATTCATCAGCCTCATCAGTCTCATCAGTCAGCAACCTCAGAGTCAGCAGCCACCACCACCTCCAGTGTCTGGACTCCACGGGGGTATTTATCATGCTGTCGCTCAGATGTCCCTCGTTCACAAAATATCTCCCTCTGGTGTCCAAGCACCAAAGACTTTTGTTAACTCTTAATCAGCACAGATCATCTCTTAATCTGTACACTCATATTCCGTATTATCGTTACTTAAAATTATATTTGTACATGTGCATAACATACACGTCAGACATGGAAAGTATCACAAAAGCACGATAGGATGAGCAAAAAGATTATTCCATGTAAATAAACATAAAACTTAGACATCAAATAAAGAAGCAGTAGGAAAGAGAATTTTGCGTCATGTGACACAAAAAGTAAGTAAACAATGGTTCCAAAATACAGTAGGTCAAAGGTAGGAGAGAAATCTGATTATTGACCTGTTGCATGTAAACATGGGTTTATGAGTCTGTATAGGCATGTTGATCCTAGGTCCATGTAGCATTTCCACCACAAACAGTACCCTTAAATGTGGGTGGGGTTGTTGTCACTCACTGCTCTGTCCAGCACTCGCTGTATTTCCTCATCCCTGGTGACATAGATGGAATGTCTGTACCTCGCTGACATTTTCAGAACAAAACAGAACAGGCTGCAGTGAGTCTTTCTCCATGAGATATTTAAAAACAGTGGGTTTATGCATTGAGTCCCTCACAGGCAAGCACAACCAGCCAGAGCCCACAGGAGCAACACTCCACGATGCTTTTTTTCTCCAAGTGGGGATTCGAATATATGTCGTTAACATAATTCGATTGAAATTAATATGTATTTTTAAAGGCTTGAAGATCCACTCATTACAAAATGTCGATGTCATCTGAGAGAGACAATAAAAACTAATGGAATAGTCAAAGTCATACTCATGCATTTAGTAACACTGTCCCACCTTAAAAGTCACCGTCAGTCGGCCCAGTGAATTGCATGGTTCCATTGGTACAATCCACAACTTTTCACAGCGGAAACAGAAAAAATGTGTACCGAGCTGAACTGCTCAGTGGAAAGGGGGCTAAAGTTCACTTGAAGCTCGTGTGGTTCCAAACACTGGTCTCTTGGGGGAAGTCCTGTGTTTTGTGACACATTCACTGCACCAAACCTACCTCCTAACTAGACCACTCAGGAACAGTTCCTTATTTACTCCTGTCAGTGCATTGATCTTATGATCACAGCCTTCCAATATATACTGGTTATGGATGAATTACTGGCTCATTATTACCTATGTATGAATTCTGGTGCACTACTTTTCGTAGGAAAACGTATAAACAGTGTATGAGAACAGCCTGAGCTGTGACAGCAAATATAGAATGTATACATAATATATAGTACTGAGCATACAACTGGATAAATGTGGACCCCATTTAATTCAGTTCACAAAGGATATTTGCCTTTTTTTGGATTTTCCATTCACAGTGGAGGCATGTGGGAAAAGTTTTCTTCATGAATTCAAGATAACTTGCAGTGAGTAACTGATATAAAAACGGTCATTTTGTGGGTGAAGTATTCCTTTAAGTCAACCCATTGTAGTTAATCCATACCAGGTTTGTGTAGCGATGGCCTCAGAGTGCTTCTGCTCTGTCAACAATTTATGTTACAGTAGGTGTACTGCCAAAGCCACCAGTGCCCCATGTTCCTCTGTATAGCTACAAGTTCTGATCCCTGAAATCGAGGCGAGCAGTACCCTGTGAGGGAGTTTCGCAAGACGGTGAGCCACACAGTGCTCGGCTGCCTGTGATGACTTGCCTGGACGCACTGCCCTCGCCGTGACTAATGCAGGCAATTTGTGACATTTGGTTGCAGACAAGGAGGAGAAGAAAAGCGAGAAGAAAACACGCTGCAGCTACTTTAGCTTAACGATGCTCCTGTGTGCTTGAAAACTGAGGCCAAAATACCTCTCACATAACTCATACCTCGTGCTGGGGAGGCAGCATTACTGCTCAGCAGGGGGGAGAGTGAATGCTTATCTGGCCCACAGAGAGTCCAGAGTCCTACTCAGAGACAGCTCATTGTAGGATTCAAAATGTCATGATACTGCATCCCACACTGATAGATGTTTACATGTTGAAAGTTGGCAGCAAAACTCTTTCATGCTTGATTGGGATGTATTTTCACATTGTCCATCGTGCTTAAATAGCTTAAGTAACTGCTGCAAATTTGGCATGGAGAATAGGAGCTTTTTTGTAGTAATGCCCCTGATTCATAGTGGAGGAGCACCACCATAGGTTTGATAAAGCACAGTGGAAACCTCAGTGTGCTGCATGGTAATATGCGCTCCTTGTTTAGCTCTCTCCATATTCACCCGCATGTTTTCTGTCTGCACGTCAGAAATGAAAAATTGATTTGTGTCATGGAGGATGAAACAGCCAAACAAACACGCCTTTGCATTTCTCTGGCACAGGTCCCATCACATATACTTGTATGATGTGCAAGAATCGCTTATCTGCAATTCTGCAAAACCACAATCCTCAGAAAGCAGACCAGGCCAACCCACTTTAAATATATGCATCCCTCCTTCAATTTGCAGATATCTACATTCTGAGCCAAACTTCCTCTTTAGACAGTGGCCATGTCCACAGCAGTTATGTAGCTGTATCGATGAAATAGTTTCATCATGATTCAATTTGTGCTCTCAAACCTGCAAGCCAAGATTCCATGAGAACATGAGAAACCCATCACGAATAATCATCTTGAAAGACATTGGTTACTAAAAACTGAGACATCACAGTGAAGGAAGTGCTCTGAGAATGTGTGTATGTGGTTAGGAGATGAGGACTTTAGCTAAAAGTCATCCATCTGTGCAAAATTACATGGAGTTGGTTTCAGCTCCAGCAATGCTCCATTCATCATCAAAATTTATGGCATTAATTTACAATTGGGTAATTATTAACTTCCACTCAATCAGCATGGGTCCCAATCAGCCAGGATCTTCTATTCAAAAGTTTAAAGCTGCACTTGGCGACTTTTGCATTTTGGTGGACCCAAATGGCATTGAAAGGAAAAAAGTGATCTCAGAAATGCACCTAGGTGACATCAGACGTCTTCTCTCATCACAGGCTAGCCTATCAACCAGGCTGCTCTGGGGATCTTTGTACCAACTTTGGACAATAAGGAAACACATTTAATGTTGGTGTGTCCAACTTTGTCTGAACACTGGGCTGGTTTTCTGCTATTCGGACCTGGTCTCCTCAGCATTATAATATCAAAATGTCTTACCAAGAAAGCTTAACAAGGTGGATTTAAAGCCTGTTCTATTTCTGTTATTTATTTCTGTTTTGTACTGCTGCTTTGTCAGGCCCCTCTACATTTGATATTGATGCCAAAGGCACCCCTAAACATGTTCATGAGACAAACCAGGCTTTCATGTAACTAAGCAAGTAGTAAAAGAGTAACATTCACAAACTCTGGTTTTACTGGCATTATGTGGCAAACTCTTTCATGGCTGAGAGCAGTGACTTCCTGGAATCTTCCTTGATGACAAGCGTGCTCAGAAAAAAAGCGAAACAAATTTGAAGCCCACTGGGCCCCTTGTGCATTCATTCTTTCATTCATTCATTCATTCATTCATTCATTGTTTTTCTGTTACCACTTATCCTTTTGGGGATCGCGGCTGACCAGCTGACATTGGGCGAGAGGCGGGGTACACCCTGGACAGGCTGCCAGACTATCACAGGGCTGAGACATAGAGACAGACAACCATTCACACTCACATTCACACCTACAGCTAATTTAGAGTAAAAAATGACCTCTGCATGTCTTTGGACTGTGGGAGGAAGCCAGAGTAACTGGAGCACAGCCACGCTGACATGCAAACTCTGCATAGAAGGACTCCCCCACCATGGTTTCAAACCAGGAACCCTTCTGGTGAGGTGTGGTAACCACTGCACCACCCTTCCGCCTGCTGCTTGTGCAGTCCATGTTTATTCACAGTTTATTTAGGGTTGTAACGTGTTAGGTGACATTGTAAATGTAATATTTTTACCCAAAATCCTGTTGGTAACGTGTTATACTACTTTGTTACTGCGAAAAAGTAAAATACTGTAGTACTGCAGCACGTTAGTTTTGAAATGCATTGCCCCAACACTGATAGAGAGCCTTGTCAGTCACTCTGTGTAGTGGATGTTTGTGTTGGATTTTCAATTTAAATTTACCAATTTTCAACAATTTAACAAAAAATGTCAAAAAACCACCTTCTCAATTCCAACTTTAGAAAAATGTTGGTGGAGGGGGTTCAGGTCCTGCTTGATAGCCAGACAAGCACTTTATTACTAGCCCCATTACAATCTGTCACTTAGCAATGATGGAATGTCCTTGCCATTGCTCAGTGTTGTAATATATGACAGGATTTCTATATAGAATGAGTTTATTTTCACATGTTAAATAAAGCTTTAACACTGTTTTACATTTTACGCTGTAACAATGTTATCCACTTTGACTTGACATCTAAACATTGTGTCTCAAGTAAAGTATTTACAGCTGAGATGGATAGCAGTCTGGAGGTGCTTTATGGGGCCCTTTTAGCAACTTTCCATCTTTGCAGCACTCTCCCAAGGTAGGTAAACCACTTGAGTGAAAGCAGTCGAGGACCTCTCCAATGCACTGGGCACACTGTGCTGTGGATACAGAGATTGGCTCTGTGGCACCCAGCTCTCCCATACAGAAACACACCGGCCCTCCAGGCTCTCCCATGATGCATGCTGTCCATTTGACACAAAGCAGGGTGTTCTGGCTAACATTAACATTCATAAACATTACAATTAATGAGCCTTTGTGACAGCACAAGCTAAATGCCCCCCACCCCGCCTTCTCGTTAACAAATTTCGAGCCATTTTTCACGTGATCGATTACATCCTGTCCCTCACCTTGAGAGGAACGCTACAACTGCAGTGCACGACGATAAACAAACCCAGCTGCACTCCCCCTCCTCCCTCGCACAAACACACACACACACACACACGCAGACACACAATCCTCAACTACCATGGCTCTGCTTCCTCCCCAAATAGAGACTGTGTGGGGCCTTTTCTTCTTCTCAGTCACACTGAAGAAATGGAAACTGCCCATACTGTGGTCACTGAGAATAGCCAATAGCTTTTCAAATGCAAAAAAAAAAAAAAAGCTCTACATCATTACTACTGGTGCTCCAGCTCACATGCTGGCAGCAGATGATTCACGTAAAACAATCACATATCAGTAAAGCCACAAATTGCAATTGCGAGCAACATATTAGATTAGATTAAATTAGAGTTAAATGATCCGTCCGGTTGTTGCTGCATTGAAAAACAGGAGTCAGCGGAGGTAAGCTGCAATGGCGGAAATTAAACTTATCCAGAGAAAGTGCCTGTATGCCAGCGGGTTAACTGCGTTTTATCATGAGCTGTTGCCCATAGCTGGGGTGATGCAGGCCAAATGCATCATTCTTGTCTTAGAACAACCAAATGGGAATCCTTCCAGTTGTTTTCCTTTTTTTCCCCCCCAAACCGACCCCAGAGTGGGTTCAACAGGAACCCACTGCAGTTAATCAGGAAAGCATGTTGCCCTGAGTTCAGCCATCCTCCACAACTGGAGATTCTCTGCACCGCTCCACCCTTTATACTGGAGTGCATATGTTCTCTCATTTTTTGGATAAAAATATAATGTTTAAAGAAGCTGTGAGGTCCAGGGCCTTGCTGGCAGTGTGTTAACAATCAAACATCAGAAGCAGTGCTTGTGCATGCCAATGAAAGCACAAGTTTTCCTTTCATCACATGCAAGCCACTTTTTTTAATTTGCATCAAAGCTGCTGTAATCAATAATTTTATTTTAGGAATAGATGTAATCACTATGTATCATGTTAAAGGTGTGACTCATAATGACGAACCCACAGAGAATTATTACCCAACTCTACTGCCGGACTGTTGTCAGACAATATTAAATAGTAATTTAATAACACATAATGCTACCCGTTAACCAGGCAGTAATTCCCAGTCGGCTGCACTGTGGTGATGAAACCAACATAAATTCATGTTAAAATGAAAACAGACACTAGCAGCGGCAGGGAAAGCGAAAGCAGAAGCAGGGGAAGTGCGCCAGGCGACAAGCTAAGCTAAAGGCTAAGCTGCACAACATATGAACCTCATCGAACAAGATGGACAAGCCAAGATAGAGGGTTAACATCACAGTGGGACACAAAGAATTGTCACATTCTGATTCTGACCGAGACATGGCTGAACTGCAACATTCCCGATGCTGCTGTGGAACTAGCAGATCGCACAATGCACCGTGCATGCAGGACATGTGATGTCACCAAGAAGGATGGGAGGCGGACCTTGTATGTGTGTATGTAACAATGCTTGGTGCACGGATACAACTCTCACAGACATCGTAATTTCATTACATTGTTGTCTTGCACAGCAATATAATGAAAATAAAAGATTCTGGCTAACCCAAAGAAGAAAGACAGCAACTGAAAATGTCTGCAAAGTGGGGAAATAATGAGGTCCAGGAGCTCCTTACTCATGGAGCATTATGCCTGCATTGTTTGGTTCTACATTAAAAAGCAAAGCTGGTTTCGTTGCAGCCCTATTGAGGGTTCTCTGTGGAAAAAGGCTTATAGCTACTCTTTGGTTATTGGGAATAGCTACCAATAGCTACTGGAGAAAACAAAAGCGCTATCCTCTTCCTGTTTTGGTTGCACAATGGTTGATGCTCTTCCTTTTTGCCATTCATCCACCCTTCATTTTTGCTGGATTTCATACACAGTGGCAGACAGAACTGCATAGTCAAAGTGAGGCTTATAGCAAATCAATCTGAATGCTGATGGTGTCATTATTCACAAGCCATTACATTGTGCAATTAACATTTACTTCATAATGATAAGTTAAAGCAAAAAACTTTGTCTATTTCCACCTTAATGACAGCTGTGCTATGTAATCATTTAAAATAAACGATCACAGAGGAAGGTAGAGGCATCCAAAAGTTCCCCCAGCTGTAAATGGGTTGGATCATGTGTTGGGTGCTGGTGTTTTAAGGTTTAAAAAAGCTCTGGGATGGAGTGCTGAAACAAAGACAAGAAGATGCGAGCAAAGACAGGCAGCTTAACGTTGATGTACTCTTGACTTAACTCAAGCTTCCCTTTAACCTAAGGAGGCCCTTTAAATCCAACCACCAGAGGCAGAGATGTGGGGATGACTGGAGCTATTCCCAGCCATCCAGTTCCCAGCCCCTTCAGCACCATGGGAAAGCCAGCCAAGTGAGCGTGGGTCAGGTCAACCTTGTCTCCTCGCCTGACTGTCAAAATAACAGTACCTTCCCCTCCGGCTTCCAGCACTGTCCATCAGAGCTGGGCTGCTGAGAGCTGTGGCACAGAGGGGTGGAAAAGCAATTAAATCAAACATGGGTGAGTAGCTGCAGGACAAATGCCTCGTCAGCGTTTTTCAGCACAGCCAGTGAAAAGCTGGTGTTTTGTTGTTTTTTTTTTCCTCGAGAAGGGGTATTGAAAGAAAGAGTATTGAAACTGAAAAAGAAAACCCTCCAAAAGAGAGCTAAGACATTTTGTGTCACCGGGTGACCAATGCAGGAGTTAGCTAAAGGGTTAAGAGAGACATTGGCCCAATTCAGAGCTTCTTTCTTCCCAAGTGATGGCCTAAAACTTGGGGTCAGACATATACTCCGACCCCTGACCCCCTGGTCCACGTCTCCTCGTAATTACCTTTGCGCATCAACCCCTTGGCCACCCCCACCCAAAGACAATGTAACAATTTGTCTTTTCAATTGTCTGTCAGTCACTCTCTCACAGGCCTTTTCAGTGGGCGTATATGGTTTCTTTTTCCATTTGTATTTATTTATTTATCTTGCTCGGAGAGGTGGGGGTTGTCTGGCCCCAGAAACAGGGAGTCTTTGTTTGGGGCTGGTTTCACATGGATATAACCCCCCCTCCTCCTCTGCTCCCCCTGCTTTCTATCCAGCTCCCCATAGTCAGACCCCATGGATTTGTTTGGGGGCTGATCTCAGGGTCATTGTACATTGCATTTCCATAACCATTCACCAATCAATGAGACTTTTCTCCTTCCCGTGGACCACTGAGGTGCTTTTCAACTGCTCCCTATAAGGTGCATACTGTCTACTGTTACTCCCATGCTCAACATTGTCTCCAAGTTTACCTGCAACCAAACAGCAAGTTGCCCACACTCTGCAAAGTTACAAATAAATGTAAAACGCTTGCTTTGCAGAAACCTCAGACAACAGAAAGTTTCTTTCATGGTCACAGTGTGATGTGGGGTTTGGAGTCAGGTATGACCTACTTCTCTGTGCTCTGACTCCGATCAGCTGGAAAGAAGCCTCGTTTCCACCAAGCAGTCCAGTTCAGTTCAGTTTGTTACAGATTAGGATGGTAAAAAGTTGTGGATCGTAGCAATAGAACAGCTTCATTCAATATGTTTTTGCATTACACCTCTGTTTAGATACCTAACACACTGATCGGATTCTAAAAGTTGAACCGGAAACACTTCAGTCCACTAATTGTTCAAGAGAGAATTGTCACTCTTACTCAACAAGGACTCGATGTACAAACCTGCTATTTTAAATATCCTATTGATTGTGACAAAGACTCTTAACACTCCAGCCTGTTCTTTTTGGTTCTGAAAATGTTGACACACAAACCCCATTTAATGGATGATCAAAAAGGTGCAGATATTTTGCCACATTGCCGGTAAAGAGGAAATACAGTAAGAGCTGGATTGAGCAGTGGCACCGCTACTACTATCTGGGAACAACTCCACCTACATTTAAGAGTGCTGTTGGAGTGAAAATGCGAAACTGATTTAGGATATAGGTAGATGTCCGTATAGGTGACATACAGGTTCTAAAGGTATTATACCAAAAGTTTGTTGTGGAAGAGAAGAGAATATGAAGAGGATACTGCATTTTGACAAAGTAATCATGACTCAAGGTGCATCTGCTACCTTTTTCAGTCTTTCAAATGCATTTTTGGCCTTCATCAGCAGATGGAGTTTTCCCATGTGTAATGGAGGCCACTCAGTTGTCATTATTTGACATAAG
>JAPZEB010000022.1:6803843-6815539 GCA_029783705.1 Chaetodon striatus
CTACTCAACCACCATACATCATTGTGATGCAGTAGGTCCAAAATTTGGGTCTCCTGCCCCATAGCAATATTTTGAAAAGCTGTAGTTATAAGTTTGCATCATTAATCAGACTGTGTTATGTGCCAGTGTAGCGAATTGACTGTTGGGTGTTCTGCTATGAGACGAGGTGCAAAGCCCCTCTCCTGTCCTATCATACATGGCCCACTGTCAGTTACAAAGAGGTTGATTTTACCCAGCATCAGAGAATTCTTTTCAAAGAAACCTTTTACAGCAGTATAATCCCAACTGTTGTGTTGGTCTTAAGTGACAAAAGGCAGAGCAACTCCTCTTTGAAAATTTCCCTGTTGAAGTGTCTCATAAATACATGCAGTATCAGTTGCATCTGTTGATTAGTTGACAGTGGTTGACATGTAATCTGCAGACTTTAGTTCAGAAAGTAAAGCTGAAAAGCTGTCCACTTACGAACTTCCCAGCCTCTGTACTGCTGTTGAATTCAATAGTTAAACTTGTTTCACAGGGTTGACAATGTCAGTGTGTTCTTGCCTCCTACAAACAACTCCTCCAAGATTCCCAAGATGCACGCTTTCACAAATTCAGCATCCACAAATGGCTTCTTTTTGGCTAGTTCCTAAGTTACATGAAACGAAGCAGCAGTGGCTTTATCAGCAGAAGTTGTATTTGTCAGGATCATTGATGTGGCAGAATAAGATGACTTAATCGTAATCTTGTCTTTTCTTGCAGTGCTACCAGGTAGGAACGCTGCACTGAAGCTAGTATGTTCTGACTGGTGATGGTGCCTAATATTTGCAGCCTTGCATACAGCAGTCGTGGTTCGGCAGAATAAACACAGTGGTTTATGATTGATATGAAGTGGCAAAATAGAAGCAAATTCATCTGACCATTTTTCATGACATTTACAGTTGTCAGCCTTTCAGTATGTGCTCTCCTCTCTTATCTTTGCAACAACACCCTCCTGTTCCCCCTCAGTTAACACTGTTAGCTCTGTCAGCACTGTTGCCGAGGAGTTCGCACCATTAGCTGCTTGCCACCGGCTCTGCCACCTCCATGTTGAGAACAGTGTCTGGACAACTCATATACTGAATTTCACATAGACCCCCTTCAAAAGATTTTAAATGAAACTAGTTGATATGTCAGTTGAAGGCTGACGTTTTTGCTGAAGTGAAATAAAAGTCAACCCCAGATTTACCCTCATTTGGCCATAAAACCGGGATATTTTCTGAAAACAGTTATCGTACCATGAAAATCTCATACCGCTGCAACCCTTCTGCTTATGGTCTGGTACGTGGTTGCTACCTTTTTATAAAGCCTTGACCTTCCCTGAACGCTGTGGGGATACATGTCCATAAATGTTCTAACATAAAAAAAAAAAAGAAAAAAAATTAAAACAGTCATACTTATTGTTATTAGTTACACATGTGCTTATGTTGTTACATGGCAGAATATCTGTTGTGAAAAGGTTTTATTTAATGCTCACTCAGTGACGTGCCACTGACATATCTTTTTGTTTCTGCAGCAGCCCAGCACCAGTGCCCAGCTCCCTGAGGACCCCCAGACCTGCACCCTTAAAACTGCGTCTCTACAATCTATCCCTTTCCAACAAATATCTCATGCATGTCCCATTCAGAGTTTCCTTTGTGACCAAGTTCACTTATTCAGCTATTATTTTATTATTATTACTATCCCTTTCCCCATTCATCGAGGGTTAAAGTCTGTTATATGCTCGTATTTGGTGGGACAAAACTAACGTGATTTATTGACATTCTTTGAACAATAATTATGCTTTATTTTGGACTAAAAACAACTTTTTCACTAGTGGAATTATCAACTTTTGTATATTTCTTTTTTGGACACTCCTTTTTGAATAACAAAGCCAACAGACAGGGTAACTTATTTTTTATGAAGGACTATAGAACTCATCCACACCCATGCTTTAAGTGATTGTCTTGGCTGAACTGAGGATATCATTTAATCAAGAAACAGAGAAGCTTGATAATCAGTGTGATTTGCTGCATGTGCCACACCTCACGGTTTGTTTGCTTTGTTCTTATTCATGTATTCTTGCAAGGGTGGTAGTTTATTATCTTTCCTGCATGTTTGCTTTGTAGCGTTTGACCTTATATTTAACTGACAGCACTGAACTTTGTCAGGATCCAAACATTCCAGTCAAACCTTCCCAGATTCTGACCTTATTGTACGTCTTTGATTTAAGAAAAGAAAAGCCAAAACTTGTGCTCGTTTCGTATTTAGCATGTAATATTGTTGTTGCTTACTCTTTTTTTTTTTTTTTTTTTCTTTTTTTAAACTGTGCTAAGCATAGTGATCGGTGACTACTGTTGATTTTTGACTCATTTCTAATAAGCATATATTCATATATTGTGAGATTGCCTTTGGCAGAAGTATTAAAAGTGCTCTTGTTCGTTGACAGTGCCTGTAATGGTTCTGAATGTTGCCTTTGTTTAAGCCTAAAGGGCTGGTCACACTAGGATTTAAAAGAGGGAAATTTTGCAGAGATTTCATTCCAATGGTATTGTTGCTACTGGTGGATTTGCTTGGGGCTGGGATCAAGTAAATTAGTGCAGATGTTTTGCGTCAAGTTCATCTTTGATGAATTTGACCTTCAGATTTGCATTTTTTGCCAGTAGCAGTAACAGTGTAACATTGTAACAGTGCTGACCTTTAAGGGACAGAGAATCAGAGAATAGCTAATTAGCTGATGTAGCTAATTAGCTGTGTTGCACCATCAACTTTTATTTAACCTGCTCGGTCGGAGTTCCACAAAAAAAGGAATTGTTTGCAGTTCATTTTGAGACTGGAGTCGATACTAAGAATATTTCCTTTGCATTAACTGTGTGAAGTTATTATTGCATAAGCTATTGAGCTATACTGAGAAGGAAAATAAAGCTGTTTGAGCTAACAAGCTTGCTTAAGGCCTATGTCCGCTTAGCATTTTTTTTTAAGCCCCAGCATCTTTTTGTAATTTTATGCAATTTTATGAGAGCATATGTGGCCCCATGCAGCCATCTAAAGAAAAAGCATCCTTCCTTTTTTTGGCGCTCCAGCTTTGTTGTGCGGTTGCTCCAAGTGCTTCGATTTGAAAATCTCTGATCTGAGCAAACTCTGAAAGGCGCTGGTGTCGTCACTGTTGCTCCTTCAGCTACTGTCACAACACAGGTGGAAAAGCCCATTTGCGGGAGCAGATTGGTCGGACGCTGAATGTTGTTTGTGAATGTTGTGCTTTTATCACTGTACACGTTGTAAGCTTGTTGGTAGCTGGGTAGTCAGCCCTCTGTTAACGCAGTGTTAAGTTGGCTACCTAGCTAACATAAATGTTAAGATATTGTTGTCATAGAAACAAGTGTGCATCATCTAAAAAAGCACTGGGAGCACTTTTTTATGAAGTGCTAGGATAAAGCGCTCCCTGGTGCCCTGCCACTGCTTTTCTGTTAAAGAAAAGCACTATCAATTAGCAAACCTGTTAACTTGTTACTTCAGAGAGCTTTATTTTCCCACCTCTATAACTTTTCTATTGATCAAAATGGTGCAACTCTGTTTACTTAATTTATTGCAAAAAGACTTGAAAAATGTTTTACCTGAAATAATTAACATAAACCAAACAGGATTTGTTCTGTAGCATCACAGGTTCAATCAAGTAATCATCAAGACATTAGAAGCCCTATACAGCAGGCCATCAGCTAGGTTGAAAATCAGTGGCAAGCTCACTGATGCTTTCTCTGCTACATAGATCTACAAGGCAGGGCTGCCCGTTGAGTCCACTCCCCATTTGGGATTTTTATTGAACCATGGGAACAATGAATTAGACGAAATAATATGATTTAAAGGTATAAAATGGCAATGGGGGAACATAAATTGGCCATATATGCAGACAATATTCTTGTATATCTCTCAATTCCAACAGACTCCCTTCCTGTGCTGATGTCAGTGTCTGATGAATACGGGTCTTACTAAGGCTATACACTAAATGAGCAAAAAACTCAGGTTTTTAATATTCACTGTAACACCCCTCAGCATCTCAGCTCCAGGTATCAGATGGGCTGGGATAAGACATTTGTGATAAATTTGGAAATTATTTCACCTACCCAAACTAGATGAGATTATTAGGGTTCTCTAAAAACAGAAATGGTGTAAATGGTGATCAAAACTTCAGAACAACAGAGGAGTTGTAGAAAAATCTCCAGCCACCGAGTTAGCGGTTAGCTCAGCAGCTGCAGCAGTTCCCCAGCTTGCCCTGTGAATAGAGTCACTACGTCACTAAGCCTCTAGAAGCAAATGCTTCACAAAGACGCACAGATTAATTTCACTGCACCATTTTCTTAGTGTGACCAGACCTTAACTGTGAAATCCTGTCAGTCAGATCTTGGCTTTGTTCACTTATTGCTAACAAGCATCTAAAACCTAAGATTATGCTGAAATGTTTTTGGAACCTTAACAAAGGTTGAATTTACTGTGGTATGTATGGCTAGTATTGCTAAATTATTAAATAACTACATCTACGAGTAATGCCATTCTGGATGCCATAGCTAAAGGATCAACAGTTATCTTGACTTCTAAATATGTAAATAAAATTTCATTAATAATTTTTGATTTAGGTCGTTCTTTATTTATCTGGAGTTGGGTTAATTGAACTTTTCTATGTTCTTTTTTCAGTTAAAATCCAATGTTTTATTAACCTAAAACTTGTATGCTTACAAATAAAATGTGTACATATTTTACACCATGCTGGCTTCTGGTGTTATGTTGATGTTGAGAGTTGATGCACATTTTAGATTTCACATACACACTTACACGCTTGTGACAAGACACAAAGTTGCTGATGCTTGCCATGATTTAGAGACATTATGTTATGAACCCAGATCTGAACAAACCCCTGGGCTTCATTTCAACTTGGTTTGCTTTCAAGGGCGATATTAGTAGGAAAGCTCTCTGAGTCCACAAGCGCTGCACTTTTTCCTCACAGTGGAGGTGAACCCTGAGCAGATGAGGTTCTATTCTCATAGGAACAGCAGAGTGATGCAGTGAGGAGGCGAACCATCCTTCAGCTCTGTGAACCAGAGGTTAAGCCATTGGGTGTGCAAACATGCAGTTTGCAGAAGGGTGTGTGAACAAGACAGGACATTTCTGCCACTTCTCAGTGGCTTGTCTACTTTACTCTGACCTCTTGACTGCTGTAGAGAGAAAGCAGGATAGGAAAACAAAACTCAACAAGGATCGGTTAAGCTGCATTACATAACAAGTACTACATTCTTCAGTGTGTTTTTTAAACAAAAATGTGATATACAGTTGAACTTTACTCTGTTATGCCAAAGATCTTATCCTTAACAGATAAAAACCACGTGTTTGTAAAAGAAAAAGGCCTTATAAAAGAACCACTAAGACACAAAAAAGATTAAGTGTGATAACAAATTGAAAGGTGTGCATATGAAACAAAAAAATAATAATCATAATTTGTACAGTGGTATGCAGAAGTCTTCGCGCTCATGGTAATAAATTTGCTTACCAAGTAGTTAAGTAAGCAGAAAATGAACTGATCTCCAAAAGACATGAAGTTAAGATGATACATTTCTTCAATATTTTAAGCAAAATTACATAAATTTCAATCTTTTCCAGTTTCAAAACAACAAAAAAGGAAAAGGGCCGGAAGCAGAAGTCTGGGCAACCTGCATGGTCAGTGCTTAGTAGCGCCCCCTTTGGCAAGTATCACAGCTTCTAAACTCTTTTTGTAACCAGCGAAGAGTCTTTCAGTTCTTGTTTGGGGGACTTTGCAATGATGATGTTTAGGTCAGGGGACTGTGAGGGCCATGGCAAAACCTTCAGCTTGCTCCTCTTGAGGTGGTCCATTGTGAACTGTGAGGTCTGTTTAGGATCATTGTCCTGTTGTAGAAGCCATTCTCTCTTCATCTTCAGCTTTTTTACAGGTGGTGTGATGTTTGTTGGAATTTAATTGAATCCATTCTTCCCTCTACCTGTGTAATGTTCCCCGTGCCACTGGCTGCAACACAAGCCCAAAGCATGATCGATCCACCCCCGTGTTTAACAGTTGAACAGGTGTTTTTTTCACAAAATTCTGCATCTTTTTTTCTACAAATATACCTTTGCTCACTGCGTCCAAAAAGTTCTATTTTAACTTCATCAGTCCACAGATTTGTTGCCAAAAAGCATCAGACTTTAGTTTAGATGTTCCTTTGCAAACTTCTGATGCTGAATTTTGAGGTGAGGACACAGGAAAGGTTTTCTTCTGATGTCTCTTCCATGAAGGTCATATTTGTACAGGTGTTGCTGCACAGTAGAACAGTGCACCACCACTCCAGAGCCTGCTAAATCTTCCTGCAGGTCTTTTGCGGTCAAACAGGAGTTTTGATTTGCCTTTCTAACAATACTACAAGCAACTGTCTGAAAGTTTTCTTGGTCTTCCAGACCTCAACTTGACCTCCACAGTTCCTGTTAACTGCCATTTTTTAATTACATTATGAACTGAGGAAACAGCTACCTAAAAACACTTTGCTATCTTCTTATAGCCTTCTCCTGCTTTGTGGGCATCAGTTATTTTAGTTTTCAGAGTACTCGGCAGCTGTTTAGAGGAGCCAATGGTTGCTGATTGTTGGGACAAGGTTTCAGGAGTCTGAATATTTATAAAGCTTTGACATTTGCATTACCGGGCCTTTCCAAATGATGATTATGAACAAGCCATAGTCCTTACAAGGTCTGTTAAAAGTTGTCCTAGAACTCAAATGTCTTGGGGTGCCCAATCTTTGCATGGTGCTACTTTACATTTTTTCACTCTAAAATTGTACAAAAAAAGAATAATACAGTAATCTTGCTTAAAATGTTCCAAAGCATGTTCCATATTTAACTTCATGTCCGTGGAGTTCAGTTCATCTTCTGTTCATGTAACTATCAACAGCCAGAGAAAGAAAAAAAAATTGACCAGGGGTGCCCACACTTTTGCATGCCACTGTACTTCCAAAATAACAAGCACCCAGGGCAGCCAATAGTTAACTCTTACTATGCTGTTGGGAGTGATTCAAATATGTTGCCATATTTGGCAGGTGGGATTTATAAAGTTTTTGAGGGCAGGCTTTGGAAAAAATAGTGTGCATTTATCAATTGGATTTTGGAGGAGTGGGCATTTATGTGAGGCTTAAGTCTAGTTCACATTACATGATTTTTACCCCAATTTTGAGGTCGCAGAGGATCTTGAGAGCCATTAAGAAGTCCTGGGGTGGGAGGTGAGTCAGCAGATAGTCTGCCACGACGAGTCCTCATGTGTGAACAAGCCTTCGAGCAAGTTGCGTCCTCGTCTGTGACTGGTACTGGATATCTTCTCTAGAAAACTGGAGAGGTCCGACATGGCCGAGAAAGAGCATCAGGTGACGTATGTCACGTGACATACATCACTAGCATAATAGGCAACACATAGCACTCTACGTTGTTATTAAAATAACTTGATTGACTTTTGTTTTTACACAGGACATAAACAGTAGGCTATTGGGTAAAAGTCCAGCATTTGTTCAACAAATTAATTTCCAGTCCAGCCTGCTTCATTTAACCTTTCCCACTCTTTACACTGCAGTAGTTTCTTAGAACATCAAGTGCGTCTCATACTGCCGCTAAAGGGTGCCTTGGGTTCTGACCAGGCGTCAGTAGTTGATTAGGTGGTAGTGAGACAAAAATGAATCAGTTTATTCTGTCGTTTTAAACCACATGCTACAAAGACAGAGTTTGTGGAGCTGGTAAAAAAAAAAAAAAAGCCTTTTCTGCCCCACCCACCTGCTGTGTCATGTCTGTGCCCCATGTATTTTATTTGCGAATCCGTTCGACTGAATGGTCGAGTCAGTGATGTTGTCATGGAGCCATGTTTGCATGAAAATAAACACACAACATTCCTTCATCTCATGCTGGGTGGTCAGCTGCAGTTAGCACTGTATTCATTGTACCTGGAGTGGACACTGTGTCCATATGCACTGCCATCTTGGAATACATGTGGTCAGACTTTGCAATATGTAAACTTTTATTTCTGGTATCCAATAATGACCTTGACTCAAAGACAGAAATTTTGTGATGCAGCCATGAATAATTTTGTGCAGCATTAATTTCAGGGCAATACATTTCCTGCTGGCAAATAATAAAACACTTCTCAACTCGTATATTATAACTTGACCTTCAGACACGCAGTGAGACACATCATCATTTCAGGAAAGGAAACAGGACGGAATGTGTTATGAGTGTTTATTTTAGTTCATTGTATTTAGTGCTTACAATATTTTATTATGCACTTTTAAATCTGTATCTCATCAGGGAATTATCAGTTGCATTAATATGGGTGCCACCAAGCGTTACAAATCATGTTTCTGGAGAAGGGAAAATATGTTTAGTTTTACATACATATATGTATGTATGTACATACGTGTTGGGGAATTAATATTTGAAAACCCTGTGATGTTTATTTGTAGAGGGTTATCATCTTGTTTATGTTTAGATTACCATTTGGACCCCAAATTAATGGAGTCAACAATAAACTTAGTAAATAAAGATATTGACAATTCTTATCGGCCCTCAAATATATCCCGCCTCTGTTGAAATTAGATTTAATTAGCTGCTTAAAATAACCTGAACTTTAATTAACCAGACCTGCTTAATCGAAACTGTACACAAACATCTTAATTAAAATCGTTTTATCTAGCGCTAAGATGACCGCTAATACCTCACCTCCTAATCACACTGCTTGCTGAAAGGCAATATAGCAGTCAAGAGGAGGCAAAGTGAAGCACAAATAAAGAAAAGAGGCCGTAGATGGATAGAAGAGGGTCTGGTTGACTTATAATGAGGACGGTGTTGCTGATGGAAGTGTAGTGTGTGATAGATTCGTGTCATACAAGGTACCATTTCAGGCCTGCAAACATTCACACTGCATATTCAGCAGGGATGATGTCTTAATGATTTCACTATTGCTCGCAGCTTCAAGCTGGCTCACTTACTGCACTGTGATCCAATTTATAGCTGTAGGCGTTCCAGCCCGTATATAAGTGTGTCCAAGTTCAGTTTGGTTTATGTCTGGGCAACAAAATCACCACTGTAAATCCTGCTGAGGTAAATATGTTAATCTTTATGACAGGAAGATACATGATCGTTATTCCAAAATAAGAGCTCTACTATTTCACAAAATCATTGCACGATTATTTCAAAGACAATTTATAGCTTTTAAACACATAGCTGCACAGTGTTTGAAGTGCTTTGTTTACAATATAACACCATTTTTTACAGTCTGCACTATTTTCAAACAGCCCAGGGCCTTGTTAACAAAAAAAAACCACATCTCAGGGCTAAGACGAGCTCAGCCTTAAGATGCCTCTGGGAAACAGGGCCCAGAAAGGTGCAAAAAACTGTTAATGTATGTAAGTAAACTTCTCCTTGCATTCCAATGTTAAACAGCCTGGCAGATTTGAGATGCTGTGTACCAGAGGAAACAAAGAAGCAATAGGATTTGTCATTGGTGAGTACAGCTTCCTCTGGTTGGACTGCTCTGGGTACTAATGCATAACAGAGATGATGTTTTCATGATGTTCATGCAGTCACTGAAATCCTGAGCTTGTTGTTTTCCATATGTGTAAAATTTGTGAGCTATAATCACACTTTGAATAAGTAATGACAGTAATACTGATAGGCTTAATAACTGTAAACGTGAGGAACCTCACCTAACTTTGTTATTTTAAGCAGCTAATTCAATCTAATTTCAACAGAGCTGAAATATATTTGAGGACTGATAAGAACTGTCAATATCTGTATTTACTAAGTTTATTATTTATTCCATTAAAATGACATTTTGAGGTCCAAATGGTAATCCAAACACAAACAAGATAACCCTCTACAACACTATCTACCAGAAATACCAATTAAATACAACAAATCTTCAACAGCAAATCCTATTTGATTTCATCAATAAAATAAAGGCATCTCCCAACTCACGATTTGAGTCCAGGAATGAGTCCTGTAACCTAGAAATGTAAAAGTATAGATACTCTCAAATATTACTCCAATACAAATTAACATTTCTGAGTCAAATTATTACTTGAGTTCTGGAGTACTTGCTTTTAAAAATACTTAGGTACTTTTTAAAATTTTTTATTTTTTTTTATCTCGACACGTAGTGCATTGTCACAATACATTTACAGAACTAAATGAATCTACAACAACCCACTGACTTGTTTGTAGAACCAAGTCATAATTTCAAGGCAAGGTTAATTCAACTTCTATTACACAACATTACCAGAAATGTAAAACAGTCTGAGCACACATTTACAACACCAGATTCTATGTGAAACAGCTAAAGTGAAAACGCTGTGTAAAAATATTTGTAAAAGTGCATGACAACTTTGCAGGCAAATCCTGAAACTCGTATTTGATTAAACAGCACAAAAACTGCAGTACTACAGGCACAACTTTGTTTAAAATATTCATCTGGAATACGGTAAATGTTTACATACCTTAACATGCTCTTTCAGGTTGGATGGTCAATTTGGGTAGACCATGATGAAGTTTGTGTACTGTAAACAAAGCATTTAAATATATATAAATCAAACATTTAAAATGATATGAATCGTTCTTCACCTCCAAAACTTAAAACATAGACTTTAGGTATGGTGGGGAATCTTCATCTACATTTGCTGCCATAGCCATAGTAACACAGCCAATACAACCACCTGCTGACGACCCCTTCTCTACCTGTCTCTACTGATGAGCTGCCCAATATGAGTAGCGTATGGGAACACCTCTTTAACAAACCACACCACACGCACAACTGCATGATCACAGTTTATTGACTTCTGCATTGTATAAAGGAAAAAACTAATCTACTGACCTTAAAGCAAACGTAACAACTAACGAGAGCATTCACATAAATAAAGTGGAGTCAAAAGTACAATATCTGTCTTTCAAATATAGTGGAGTCAAATAATGACTTTCCAAAAAATGTTACACAAGTAAAGTTCAGATACTCAAAAACTCAAAACAAAGTAACTGGCTGGCTGCTGAACTCACAGCACTTTGGTTGTCCACCATAGGGGTACGCAGAGCTCTATCTCCGCAACGGATTGGTCGATTTGAGTGAATGACACCTCATTGGATTCGTTAGAGCCAATAGAATGAAGCTATACCCACCAGAGTTAGATTGACAGCACTGTCAGCCAACCAGAGTCAGCAGAACGACGTCGTGGGGGAGGGGCAGGCTGATGTATACAGAGATTGTAACGCTTCCCCCAGGTCCTACTGTCCATCAGAAAAGTCCGGACACATTTGAATACAACACAAGGGGTGGGCGAAACAGAAATGAAAGAGGATTTACCGGTAACATAAACTTTTCACGGCAAAACAACAAAGGTAACAGAGATTTTAGAACTATCGTTTGGCTGTTGTTGTTATTCTTTGGCCTCTGTCTCTCACATGCTTTAGTGTAGAGTGCTTTGCCATGTACGTGCGGAAAGTGTAGAGTCTCAGCTTTCATTCAAGGTATATGTCGTGTGTTATGAATTAAGTGCTGTGGAGCTGTAGCCAGAAATTGTATAGGCAGATAATGTATCATCACTCTGTATTTAGGATCCAAATAAGGTCAGTTACACAAGGTTTCGGAAGTCGGCCAAATATTAGATTGGGCAAGAAAAAGG
>JAPZEB010000022.1:6834116-6850214 GCA_029783705.1 Chaetodon striatus
GTCATCACATTATATCAAGTACCAAGTTATGATTGCCTCTGCTCATATGACCTTTCCATGAGAAGATAATACACCTTAAAATGACACTAGGACACAAAAATGTTTCACACTATCCTTACAGAAATAAACTCTGTATTACTGCCACACACATCTCTTAACACTTTTATGCTCACAACATGATGACTTCTGATATAAATTAATAAAGATTTATATTGTGACTGTACCCTCTGGCTGGCTCCATTCACTTCACCCTGACCTCTTCACAATCACACAAGACTCTGACAATGAAGGACAAGTACTCATTGGAATATTCAAAACAGCTTTGATTTATGCTTCATGTGCTAATAAGAAACACATTCATCTATAATATTCTTCTGTGAAATGTTTACCATGGTGTACTATTACCATCTGAGCTTTTTATTGCTTCCATCTGAGCTTTGTTTTTCTCCATGAAGAGTTGCAGAGAGCCACTGATGAGAAATCATGATGGAAAATGATTTTGGAAAAGGACGATTCCCTCTGTTTCAACATTTTCCATGTCTAATATTACTGGAATGTGCAGCACGTCCCTGTTTGTGAAAAAGGAAGCACCTCCAATAAGAGACAGAAGCCCCATGCTGTATATGCTTGTTATTGGTACACCCCTAGAGAAAATGTTACTTTTTTCCATAGCATATCCCTTATAACAAGGGAGCTGGGCTTTACAACACCATATAACCCAGGTGCTAGATATATGCTGAGCATGTAATTTAGTAGTTGGTCAATGGCACATTTTTTGTTGGGTGGGGGGGTCCCAAATTCCAAACCTGCTGTAAACCTCTTCATGCAGTCAGTGACAGAACCCTGCTGGTGCACTCTGGGGGGAGGCTCCTCAGTGGAGACCATAAAGTAAGACTGCTCTGAGTGAAGGCCTCCATTAGAAAATAACTAGACAGGGTGGAGGTCTTCTTCTTCTTCTCTACCCAGCACAAGCTTTGCCTTGTACATTTCAAAATAAAATACCAACCAATATCAAAATGTGACACCTAATCTGGCCAACAAACAAAACGGTAATTCTGGTTTATTACAACTTGAGTATTAGTTTTGCAGTACAAATCAAAGTAATTGCCTATGTCTAGTATGGAAACACGACTACAATGAAGCCTGATGGGGCAGGAACACAAGTGGTCTACTAAGAGTTATCTTTATGCATAAAACAAACAAATGGTGTCAAAAATGCTTTGGCAAAAACATTTGCAGTGACCCTTGGGCCTTATCATTTATAATTATATAATGTATTTTCAATTTCCCAGCACATATATTAAATATTAAAGATATTAAAGCAGGGTGAAAGAAGGAGTGTCAGTTATGAAGGGAGGCCCAGGAGAATGAAGAGATTTGTTTACAATAATCTAAATGCAGTCACAGTAGCTGTCTCTGTTAGCCTACAATTTGGTTGCGCAAATTAATATCTTCTTATTATTATTTATTTTACCTTGTTTCCAAGGTAAGACTCAAAAAGACTTGGTCTTAACATCAGACTCTTCCAAGCATGTGGTTATGAGTTCACTGTCCCCTTGGAAGACCGTATAGAGGAGGCCCATGAACAATAGAAGGCCTAATATCTTGACCTCAGAGAGGAGTGCAGAGGTAACAGGTGGAGGGCCCGCTGCGTGGCCATCGAGGCTGGCTATAGGGCAGTTCCTGCACCAGGCACTCAGCCTCCTTGGAATCAGAGGGTTGCAGGAGAGAAAAGCCACCAAAAACATAATCGATGCAGTTAAAAAAGCATCAAGGTGGCTGTGGATCAAGAAGGGTTTATCCATAGTGTAGCACGCTATTTGGACACAAGTCAGGGACTAATCACACCTGTCTGTGTCACCCACATGAGGGTGTCTGATTATCAAAGACCCAAAACACCCTAAGACCCTGTGTTCAACACTGAAGATGTGTCCAAGTTGCACCACATGGTGTCTGAGATACCTAGACAACTAAAACCAAAACTAGCTTTTTGAAATTTGGCTAAACCATTCTTTTAAGGTTCATCTTATCCTGCTGCAGCAACCAGGCATTTTAAAACGCTAAAGCTACTCTAACCAATACTTTAACATCAACAGTGGATAACAGTATGTGAGCAGAGTCACTTGTGCTCACAAACCTACAGAGAATTATCACCTGAATCTACAGAGCATTTTAGCCTCTTACAGCACATTGTTTTGGATTTCTGGTCTACAACTCTATGGTTTGCTTTCACTCTCACTGCTCTCATCAATCTTGTTTCCAGACACAACAGAAAGCTGTTTTCTGCTTACCTATTATACACTAACTGCCCAACACCAAACAATAAACAGCACAGTTATTGGTTAGCTGGTGAACATAGTGGAGCATTTAGGCACTTTAGAGCCCAATATTTCACTCAGGGGTTGGTGGAGACCAACACAGAGCTAAAAGGAGGGTAAATATTGAAATTAAACTTGTGAATAGATTAATTTAATTGATGTAACATGCTGATAACACATTACCATAACAACTAGCCTATGTAATGTTGTAACGTCTACACTATGTTTACTGCTTGACACACTATACCCATTTGGCCAAGACAAGAATGCAGCTTTAAAGGAGCTGTGTACAACATTTAGAATGTATCTATGATTCAGAGTCTGGGGAAGGATAGTCAACATGACGTAGCTGAGCCAGCGCTAACAGCTTATAGTGCTAACCAAGCCCCCAGGGACGGTGCCTGGCTTTGGAGCCAATTTGAAATAGTGGCCACCCCATGGAGCTGTAACTTCTGGGTCCCTAACACGATGCCATGGGGCCCAGAAAAACTTTTTCCCACAGACTTACGTTGCGAAAGAGACATCTGGAAATCAGTAAAACAATTTGTTGAGGGTCACAACCCCCGCGAATTGACTCGTTTTACTATAAAAGTTTAATCCATTCAATCAGATAACATCTGGGAAGTCCAAAAGAACCGCGCAATTAAATTATTTCATCCCCATTAAGGTAGCAGAGGGTTAAACCGAAAGTCGCTCAGCTGGCGAAAGTATCTTGCGCCTGCTCTATGGGCCAAATGAGGCAGAAGCGGAGCGGAAGATCTGCGTAATTTACACATGGAAATGTATAATTTCTGGCTTCATGCACCACTAAGCAAATTTTTATAGGGTTATACACTTTTACCTGCATATAGTAAGAGTTGCACACTGAGCTAATTCAGTGTGTAGATAGAGCTATGTTTTAAGTCCCAGCATCTGAACAGAGAGTAATGGTTTGTTTTTCAGTACAGACACTGTTTTCCACAGGCTTCGTCCACAGTCCAGCTCAGCTAGACATGCCTTATCTCTTTTTTTTCTTAGTGACTAACTTCAAAATTGACTATACAGGAATCTTCATATATCCTTACAGAGCAATATCCGACTTCATACCAGCTCAGGAAAGGATTCCCATCCTCACAGACCTGCACAATGTAACTAATCCTGTTCCACCGAGCTAAATCACTTTTACCATCAGGTCTGTGAGTCCATGATACTCTGCTCAGTGGCACACAGGGGTGATATGGGGAGGAAAGCTTAAAGGATAGAATTACTGCCTCAAATGTTTGGGATATGTGGTTTTGCTACAGTCATAACCTTCCATCCCGTGCCATGTAGGCAATGTACATGCACATTTGTTCCAACAATAAAGACTGTCATTCTGAGTTCATTGGCATGAGACCGTTTCATGTCTACTGTACACTTTGTCCAGGCTGTTTCTGCTCACAATCCATTTCTTTATCTTTTCCCGTTGGTTGCATTGCACAGCTGATTACCACAGAGGTGGAAGGTATTGAAGGAGGCAGAGAGCAGCACTCTAGCTTAGATTAGTCTTATTTTAATGTTGCAGTTTCAATCAAAAAGCCCTTAAAAATCAATTTTCCTTTCCCCTTTTCATTATGTTTTGCCCCAAGATCTGAATGTGCAGTGTGCAGCTGCAAAAAGAGTCACTTCCCTTGCACAAACAACAATGAAAATGGAAAAGGAGTATACCTTGTCCCAGGCGACCTCCAGACAAGGCCTCTATGGCTGTACCGAAGCCCAGCTCTCGACACACCACGGTGGCAGACAGCAGGTTCCAGTTATCATCACATATGGTGCCCCACTCTCCGTTTTTTAACACCTCCACACGGCCCTCGCCTACGATGGCCCCACCACGAAGACGAACCAATGGTTGCTGAGGAGGAAAAAGAGAAACACATGACTGTAAAAGCTGAAATGTTCAAATACTAAAACCACATTTTTTGTTTATTCTTTCATAAATAATAGACTCAGGTGAAAGTTTGGAGCCTCAGCTTTTCCTTTACTGTGATGAGAAAGCTGAGTCAGCAGACTGAGTGACTTCATGTTTACAGAACATGCTGTTAATGCTGCTCTCCCATTAACTGTTTGGACAAACTGGAAGTGTTTAATTTTACAAGTAAACACATTAGTGGCAGTTTAGTCTGATGTACTGTTTGGTATTCACAAAGTAAAGCCCAGGCATCTTAATGTGTGGGCTCTGTAACACAGCGCCTGTGTACATCCTCCACATACTGGCATTAACATTATGTTCAAGTATTCATCGTCCAAAAATGTGACATATAATCATATAAAACAATAGACAGTAAAAAAGATAATATCCATTACACTACAGTACATGTCTTTTTAGATATATAGTATTTTGAAATAGAGCATGATTAAAGACTGTCTGAACTACTGAACTTAAAATGTAAATTCAGTATTTTTCAACCTTGGATCCTGTTCCCCCATGTTTTTGTGTCTAAACTAATGGGAACAACAGTTTTTGAAACTGTTCCAGTATTGAGTGAGAGGGCTTCAGATTTCAGCGGCGAAACAGCTGTTATGTAACAACTCGAGGCATGTTTGCACCCTTAACTTACATCCACTAAAAGTGCTTGTGTTTGCCTCTGACAGGCTCAGATTGTTATTGTAAATGTCTGACAACATCATGAAAAGGATCCCTGCAAAGGTAGACCTTATTGTTATACAGTAAGATCCTTTTCATTCAACCTGAAACAGCCCCGAAATTGCAATCGCCAATTCCATTAGATTCCATTGAAATAAATAGCCATTGAAGCATGTTTAGAGCCAGCATATTTTCACATCTAAGTGGGTGAATTAAGTGTCACTTGCGGTCAATTAAGAATGGACCCACGGCCCACTTTTGGACCACAACCCACTAGTTGGGAACCACTGAGCTATTATAGCTACATTAGCTGCAGTTAATTAGCCATAAATTCACCCAGCTATCAACAATGGTGCTTCCAGGTGTATTCAGCTAATGATAATGTTTTTATTACATTATGTTTGTCAGGTAGGCCACATTAAGTCTAAGGTAAGTGTCAAACATTTATCTTGTGCTGCATTAGTAACTAATGTAGACTGAGGAAGCTTTCATTCATTTATTGCATATTTGTATGGTATACTTTATAGCTGTACTTATGATAATATAATAGGACTAAATTTACAAATCTTTAGTCTTTTTCTGAGGAGAATCCCAGACCCCCTGACATATTTGGTCCCCTGCAATGTTGACCCCTTGGCTATGGCATTGCAAAGCCTTCCCCATACTTTCACACCGGCTATCAGGTTGCAGACAGGAGGTGTCGGCTTTGTTTTTTTTTCAATGGTAAATATCTGGTTTAGGGATAAAATTCCTTTGACTCAGACTAGTTATGTGTGTTGGGAGATTTATTGGGACGTGATGTCAGGCACACCGCTCCCAACCTGGCACTCAGCTGTGGAACGTGACAGAGAGCATGCAAGCTCAAACCTCACTTTGGAATGTGGATGGAGTCACAGACAGAAATTCATGTCAGCTTAGTGGTGCACTAAATATTGCTAGTACTTCTTGGCTTGATTTAAAAGTTGCTGTTGTTGTTCACAGACTGAATGAGTTTCACATCTCCTGAAACCTTAAGACAAAACAAAGCCTGTTTCAATCCCCAATAGGTGTGAGTAAGTAAACTTCCCTCTTTCACCCGCTGGGGAGGTCAACGGTCAGAATCAGGAAGAGAGAAGCACCTCTGGAGGCAGTAAGTGAAGACTCACTAAAGGTTTGTGCCAAGAAAAAGTTTCATTGTTACAAAATTAAAACACTATCCACTCTTGGTTTAAAGCAGTCATGGTCAAAGTCTTTTTGAGTGACATGCTTATGTAAATTAAGTTATTTTGTACACACACATCAAAGCATCAAACCATGGGCATTAACCTGCTGCTATAGCATCCTTCACTCTTCTGGTTTCAGGCTTTCAACCAGAATTTGGAACCTGGCTGCAGAGAATTTCTCCAAATTCAGTTGCACAAGCATCAGTGAGGTCCAACACTAGTTTCACGATTAGATCTGACTCACAGGCAGCTGTCCGGTTCATCCAAAAGGTGCTGGACGGGGTTCCAAACTGGAAAAAACATTTCTTTTATAGACCTGGCTTTGCATGGGGATGTTTCATGCTGAGGCAGGTAAGGGCCTTCCTAAAAGTTGGGAGCACACTTTTGTTTAAAATATCATGCTTCTCTTGTCTTGTGATAAGGTTTCTTGTCCTTGTCTGTTTATTAGTGAATAAACAAAAACTGTGTGCCCATCTTTAAGCACTTACAGAGTAAAATGTTTCATGCTTAAGGACATTCGAGAAGAATAAAAGTTAGCTGACATTGGCGTTGCTTCCTGGAGATACATGTTGTTCCTTGCCCTGTCCAAAGAACTTTACTACATAATGTCATCATTAAAACCCCAAGATGACGATAATTCATATTGATGAGAAGTGTCCAAAGCAGCTGCAGCTGCAGTTCACAAAGTGACACCAAGTACCAAACGTCAGTGTTGGCTCCATGTCTAACCAAAACATTGAATGGCCCTCCCTCTACATTAGAGCCAGGGAACTGAACTGAAACAGTGCAGTGTTTACCATTTCAGTTGACTGATACCATCTGTAGACATCATACAAAATTAATTTGCAACTAACAGAAGACAGTACAATCTTACTGTTACAGTGGCTCATTACACGAGTGGAAGTTATTTTCTAAGTAAGACCTGGAAAAGCCCCAGGATTAGTAAGTGGAACAGTTAAAGTTATTAGGTGCTGAAAATAAAGTATCAATAGTCAGGTGTATGTATTTAAGATTGACTTTAGAATAGACTCTACCTCCTGCCTGAAGGCCTTCCTGAATCCCGTCATTGGCGTTGGAGCAAAGTCTCTGCCGGGCACGCAGCTCACCACAACAGGCAACCCTCCAGTGCAGGTCTCATTGGACTTCAGTGATGAAGCCTGGCCCAGTTTACAGCTGGACAAATGGGCTTCATTGCCAGTGCAGTTCACAGAGTAGTCCCAGTATGTGGGCTTTCTCCGGCGAGCAAACATCCTGGACAGATGGAGGAAAAGGAAAGGAGACTAATTAAGACTTTGATCAGTTGAGAGTTTTTTTTGTTTTGTTTTGGGGTTTTTTCAATCTGGTATATCAAACACACAGGATGGGTTTTTTTGGGGGGGGTTTCCCCCCCAAAAATAGGACAACTACCACTGAAAAGAGCTACAAGTTAAAGCTGCACTTTTCTTGATATTGTCTCCACAAGAGTTGGCATAATGCGAAGGTCGGCTCTGTCGTAAAGGCTTGGGATCTTGGAACTGGCGCTCTTTTCTAAACTGTCCTCGGGCATGGTACGACTCAGTCCCTAAAATGAAAATGTCCTGAGCATCCTTCAGCTAATTGTTTTGTTTTCTGGGTTTGCAAATTAATGGTGGGTTCAGTGTAGTCTAACTCATCCTCGCTTTCAGCTGCAGCAGGCAACTGTTTTGGCAAAAAAAAACTGATAAACTAATGGTATGCAACTTTCCAAGCATGGCCACAGACAAAGTTAGCTGCTAGCATGTAAACACAGTAGAGCATTTAATCGCTAAAGAGCGAGATAGTTCTCTCAGGAGTTGGTGGAGACAAAAAACAGAGCTGAAAAAGAGTGAATACTGGATTAATGTCTGCTAGTGCCTGCTGGATGTGTAAATAGGCAGTTATTTTGCACATTAGGCTAACAGCTTCTGAGGCTATATGTCAATCAAGTGTGTGATGTTGATCTTGTAATGGAGTTCTGTGACCAAGTGGCAAAAAAGAAAAGAAAGCACATGATGGTTGAAGTCTGTACTCTTTTCTCAATGCAATTTAGTCCATTCTTTTATTTCAGACAAAGTACCCTGATATTTGTGAGTGATTGAGAAAATTCAGATTTCATTAACTTGCTAACATGCACCTCATCGGGGGACCTGCAGCTGAATTGCTGGACCTGCTGTTTGAGAAACACATGATATTTATCAAAATTTGGAGTGAAATTATTACACCTATCACAATGCTTTAACTTGGCACCATAAAACTAGACAAGGGCAATGACATTAGCACATTGTATAATTAGTGCCAAAACTGAAAGGTTAGCTAACAGCTGGAGAGTCCACAGTCATCCATATGAACTTGAACAAACTGAGGCTAATGACTCTTTCAGGCCTGCTGGGGTGCTAATGTCTTTTTCTCCATTTATTAGCGAGCCCATTTTATGTATTTAATGAGTCTCATTTGCAGAATGGCGTGTCCTATCCTTGTGTCTCATGTCTGAGGTGTACGTGAGAAATGGGATTAGAATGGGACAAGCAGCATTTGTTTTTCATTTGGGAGCTGGCGAGAGGGAAGCTGCAGACTGGAAGCTCTCCAAAACTAATGTTCTAAGCCGCAGCCAGAGGACTGGCTCCACTATCTCCTCAGATGAAATTTGAACACAGACGTGATGCATATCAGTGCTGTTCAGATGGAGCGATGATTGAATAAACTGGTGGTCCTGAGGCCGTGAGAGTTGACTTCTCACCAAAATCCCTTAACCTATCTTAAAATATGACTACACGCTCTTTTTTTTGATAAACCTAAATGTTACTGTAGCAATACTAATTTTCTCCTTGAAATAAATGATGATATCAATATCAGTGTGGACGTTTCAATCCAGGAGAACTTCACCATTTTTTAAATGTCGGTGTCAATTTATTTGTCAAGGCTTCTACAACTCCTGTGCATGTAAAAATGGTTGTATAGTGTCCTATGTGACTCTGAAGGAACTCAGCTCCACTTGGGGACTGCAAATTTATTACACTAAAACCCTCAATTGCAAACTCGGGTATGGACAGGCTTTTACAAGGCAGGGAAAGTTTGACAATTTATTCCATAGCGTTGCAGATGGTAGGTGTGGCAGTGTTTTAGAACTTGACCCATAATAAGGACAAGGGTGGAGCAGAGTTTGTTTTTTTTTTAGGTTAGATTTGAGGCTGATGTCAATAAGACATCAGTAAGGCACTGAACTCTTACATCAGACAGACATTAAATTTTAATGAGAATGAAAATCGGGTTGACAATGTCTAACAATGTTGGAATTTTACGCTGTGTGGACATTAAAATTACCACATTTTGCAGGTTCTCCATACCTTACAACTAAATGTCGTTATTCTACATCAAGATGACATGGTGTAAGATTTTTGGAAGATGTGGATTTTGGTTACTTGACAACACAACTTAAAAACAGGAAAAGATCAACATCATCTGCATTAGACATTGTCCTAACATTGAATTTTGGTCATTCAACATCACATCCTGCAATCAACCTAATATCAACATCATGATGTTGGTGGCTAGCTGGGGTTGATATCAATTTTGTCTCAGTCCTTGTCATGTTAGCTTAGCGCAATGTGCAGCTAGCCTCCGCCAAAAAGGGAGGAATATGCATACTTGCCAACTCTGAGACCTCAAAAAATAGGGAGGATTTAAAAACCAAAGCAGGCCGTCTGCAGTTGTCCCCCAGAAAAATTTGAGTTTCAGATTCTTTGTTCACTACATTCTGGCAACCCTCAAAAATGGAAATAACAAAATAATAAGTATTGCAACAGCCCTTTTTTTTTTTGTTAAATACTTTTAATTTGGTTTAGTGTTTTGGTTCAGGACCCTGGTACTCCAGCAGAGTACCAAGAGGAGGGAGGGGGGCCAGGCTGTAAGCTTCCCCAGGCCAGCTGTTCACCCTGGCCCTCACCCACCTGGGTTCTGGATGCCTAAGTGAGGCGGAACGGCAGGGTTGGAAAAGGACAGTATACTTTGAGTTGTAGGGCTTGTCATGATGTACAGTGCCAGGAACAGGTTGAGATAACGAAAAGGGAAAAAAAATTAAAATCTTACAAAAATCAGGAAAAATAGGGAGCATTGGGACCCTGGGAGGAAACCGGGAGAGGACAATCAAAAACGGAAGTCTCCTTGGAGAAACAGGAGGGTTGGCAAGTATGGGGACATGTCTCCCAGTAACTCCACAGTTGTCTTGCTCACATGTTATGTTCTTGTAGCTGACTTGCTAACATTAGCTACTGGTATGTTTAAATTCAGGAATCACCTCATTGTAAGGACAGCACTTCTGAAAAGCTGCATTCCCGAGGTGCTGAGCAAGCGGTTTAAGGGATGGGTGTTTAATACAGAAGGTGAGAGGTGTGAGTGCATACACTAGTTGTTTTTTGAGGCAAATACCTAAATGTATGTAACCATTTGGGCGTGAAACTCAAAATTTTTAAGTCAGAAAACTCTACCACACACACACACATAACAAAGACCCACAAATTATTGACTTCCATATTTAGATGATTTCATTTAAATCCAGCATTTTTCAAGTGACATGATAAAGCTGAGCTACACAGGACCATCAGCACAGAAGTTCACTCAGGATTATGAAACTGCGGCAGCTCTTGGCTCTGTGTCATCGCCGTTTCAAACGACAGTCTGTAATAACACACTTTTCATGGGGCCGAAGCGGGAGCAGACTGACACGCAGATGGAAAGTTAGGGAACCGTCGTGCTCCTCTGTGGTTACCTAACGTGAAGGAAACTTCCAGCCCAGGCACAGACAGTAAATTCAAGGTTAACTTAAGTGCTGGATGTTTTATGGTAGGCCTTGATTAACCTGTGGCTATTTGGCTGCAAGCTTCCTCACGTAAGCAAGACTCAGATCCCTCAGTAGTGGCTCATGCATTACGACAGCTTTCTGGAATGCACTAATGTTGGAGATACAGGAGTCAGGTTGGATTTCAAGGTATAAGGGCCAGTGATGTCAAGCATTTGATCCACATATCGAGACATGTACTATTTGGGGTTATTCCAATGTATTTTAACCCTTTAACACCAACTTTTGGTGGTAGTGTTGTTAAATCAAAACAAATGGAATATGTGACCGTTAGTGTTCACAGATTTATTACACCGTTGCACTGCTACAACATATGGAGACTCCACATTTTTAAGGGTTCAGTTGTGTGCTTTGCTGTGAATTGAACCAGGATTAATGACCACAAACTAGTAGTTCATGCAAGGTTTAGTGCTAGGTCCTGATGGCAGAACAGATGGTGGTAAAAGGTTAAAACAACAAAGTATATACTGTAATAAACTTATATAAGTCAGGGCCCTGATGAGCTGACAAAAAAGTTTTATGTTATGAGTGTCAGCTTGAGGTTGGAAAAGTAACCCACCATGGAGTCAAATTATCCACTACGGAACTTGACATCTCTCAGTAGAATTCAAATGTCAGGTGAAACGTTTAGTTTCAGTGAACTGACATGAGGCCCTTACAGGACAGGCTGCAAACTAAAGCTGGATCACAAAATATGCCACGTAGGCAGCCACCCCCTGGGTCCCAGACATCCAAACCCCGGAGCACCTAAAAGTCCCAGGCTCTTTTAGTAGTATCCTCAGTCAATATCAAGTTCAACAACTTTTGTTTTAGTTAATTTAGTTGAAAACATGGGCTGGTTAATTGTGGGATTTTGGGCAATTTTGCTTCAAAAACATGAGACTTTTCAGACTAGTGGAAAGAAAATGTCCAAAATACACATTTAGGTGTTTATTTTAGTTTTGATTTTTGTTCTGAAAATGTATTAGAAAAGTGCATATTTAATTAAATAATGCCCCATTTGCGTAGTTAAACATAAAATTTCAGAAATTTGTAATTCAAAAAAACATTGTTCTTAATGTAAGTAATCAACAGGGACAGCTTCATGAAGATATCTATTAGTTTAAAGTTTGCCTATAAAAGTTGCTCAGTGGGGATAAAATTACTTAACTGTGCAGCTCTTCTAGACTTTCTAAATGTTATTGCACTGAAAGTAACAAATCCCGATAGTGAAACGAACCATTTCACAGGGGTTGTAACACTAGAAAAGATAATAATTCCACTGATTTGGTTCCATGGCATCACATAAGGGGCCTAGAAGTTGTAGTCACAAAGTTTGGCCACTATGTTAGATTGGCTTCAAAGTCCAGCACTGGGAGAAACCTTCACTCTTCAGTTTCTCTCAGCTCTATGAAGCATTTAAACTTACATTTATTTATCTATCATTTATATTTAAACACCTTTAAGCTCATCATATGGATTTCATGGCCCTGTGACTCTACCAAAGAGCCAGACACTTTCCTCAGGAGTTGGTGGAGACCAAAAACAGAGCTAAAAGGAGGGTGAATATACTTATATGACATTCATCTGATGGACAGAATGTAGCTTTCACACACATTACTCTAATTAGTATTCAGTCTCTGCTTCAAGCAGGTGTCTGACACAATGACAGATACATTAATATCTACAATTAATGTTTTACATCTGCACATTGAAAGTAAAACTAAAACCAGACTATACTTGTATGGTTTTACTAAAGCGAGGCTGCCACAGATGCTGGACGGTACTGTAACTGAGCAGAGGCCTGGAATAATATATTCCTCATAATCATAAAAAGTAAAGTGTATTGCAGAATAAACATCAGTACTGAATACTTCTCATAGGTTAAATTGAACAGCCTAAAGTGGCTACTCAGAGTTGAACTGAAAACTCTGATTTGGGTACAGCCTTGGTTTTTGCATCCATATCAAGCACAGCGGGTGACTGGATAACATGTAATTACCAATTTGAGGGTGTGGTAAAGACATAGGGAAAAACAGATCAGAGCTGACAATCTGTCACCTCCCCAGACACAGATTACGCAACAAAACGCCCACTGACTCACAGCAAAATAGTGGGCCACGCTGTTGCAAAATACCTTATATTACCATGAATTTCTGTGAATCCAACCCTAAACCCTCCTCTGCTCTGAATTACCCAGGACCACACATACAGGAGTGGAATACTCACTTGTACACTCTGGCATTGTACTTCCTCTCCCCGGGGAAGCCAAACATGCCACAGATGACTCTGCCATTAAGCTGGGTCCACTCTGTGTTACAAATCTGCTTCCATTTACCGCCATCCTTAACCTCCACATAGCCCTCCGTTACAGGGATCCGCTTACGGTATGATGACAGGATGGCTCGTATGCGAACATCCTCCACTTGAATGTCGAGGCTCTGAAAAAAATGAGAATGTGCACAAACATCAAGAAACAAAATATATGACTCAATTTTTCTAACAACAAATTATGCCTGTCTCTCAGACTGACATGTCATTTGTCACAGAAACTATGTACATATGTTTATATGTAATTCCCTTCCCAACATGTTTTTGGTCCATTTCTGTATAGCTGATGAACTGTACATGTTCATCTGAGAAATGTATTAGATTTACACAGGGGCCATGAAGAGTCCTGGGTTTTCATTTTCTGGCTTGGAAGACCTCTGCAATCTGATGCAATTTAAACAGGCTATACATCTCTCTAGAAGCAACATTTCCTGTGTTACATAACACGCAATCTAAGCCCCTCAGTCCCAGGTTCAGACTGCAACAACTGCTGCTCAGCTCTGTGCGCACTGCTTGTAAATCTTCTCCAGATTGCTCCAACATTTTTACAGCGAATCACCTTCTTAATACTTAGCACCATGACCGGCTGCCCTGCAACTGTTTTTGGCAAAAGTATCAAAGGGTTTCCACGGTAACACGTACAACACATTTTAGTGTGTCATTGGAAAACATCTGTGAGTAAAGAAAAAATGCACAAAAACAGCATTATGAGTACACGTGCTGTAGGAGGCAATTAAGAGACTGCCTTTTTTTTTCCAGACGCCTTTTACAACATCATCAACCACAGACTCGAGCATTACAGGCCTCGGACAGTCCCATACTATTGAGACAGAACACCAGAGGTTATTTTGTGTTGGTGTACTTGAAGGTTTTACTTTCACTAGTCCTGTTGCTTGACAAAGAGCAACCCAGGGTTAAACAGTGTTTTTTTTTTTTTTGTATTTTTAAACTAATAATTGATAAAATTTATACATTCAATGTGAGTGAGGAGTGATCTGTATTGACATACCCATAGAGAAATATCAACCAACTCTGCAGTTCATCTTTGTTCTGTTGGGATTTTTAGCATCTTTCAGCTGGGTGTAAAAGTTTTTTATGGCACACAACTTTATTGCTGGGTTCACTGTTACTGCTGTTAATATTCCTGTTTCTTGCACCAAAGAGTAGTAGTTTCCAGCATTACAGCTCTAATAATAGTACTCTACCTTTCCAACCGAGCCTGTCATGATAATTAACAAAACTATACAGGTCATGTCCATAAATCGTACAACAATATTCCACTACATAGTTCAGGGGGCCACATTTTCTGAGACCACAGTTGGTGATTCTGGGTTCAGCCTACTCGACTGCTGTGTTGTGCTATGGCCTATTCAATTGCTGGAATTTGTTATTTACGTGACAACGCCTGAACGCAACACAGGCTCCGCTCCAACTGAGTGCAGTGCCGTGCTGCAGCAGTCTATTGATGGTCGTTTACACACTGTCATGACAATAACTCGCTTATAATTGTCTCGGACTCGGGTCGGGTTCGGTCATGAAAATGCGGCCGAGCATTTAGTGTGCTCATCTGTGTGTGCGCACGTGTCTGTTTGTGTGTGTGTGTTTGGGGTGGAACTCCGCTGTGCACGAGACAGAGAGCAGAGGAGGTCTGTAAATGTGTGACCATGTAGAGACAGAAATGACATGTTGTGGTGTAAATAAGATAAATAACATGAGGTTATTTAGTCAGTTTAAGAAAAGGACAAGGGGGCAGGGCGCCACCCTAATATAATGGTAGGGGAAACACTGAAATATGAGCAGTTCACAAAAAAAAAAAAAAGATCAGTTACAGAGATGGTGTTCAGCTATAAACGCAGTCACACGAATTTTCTGTACACACACACGGTCTGTCATATGTTGCTGTGGTACCTGTAGCCGCGATGTGTGGGAGAGAGCACGCACGGTAGCTATGTGACCTGGGTCTGAAGCATGACGAGCTAAAACTTTTTTCCCAGTTCCCAGTACCAAAGTCCCATGTGAAACCAAAGTCAGCGCTGTTTTAACATAATGTTATGTGACTTACATCTACAAATCTCCAAAATTTTATGTTATTTCAAAGTAATGTTACATAACTTACATAACTCACGTATCAACATCTCAAGTGAAGCCAAAAATCAGTGTTATTTTAATGTAATGTTACATAATTTACATATGTGAGTTGCGCACTGACATAACACACATACTTACATGACGTGACATTATTGTTATGTGGCAAACTTCTTTAAACCGACGACATAATCATGATCTTTTTTTCTAAACCTAACCAACTAGTTTTGTTGCCTAAACCTGACTACAACTGTTTCACAAAATTAACCAAGTGTTACAATGTGTTTCAGCTGCATATCACATGGAGAAGCTAAAGGGTGCCCTGTGTGTCCCTATGAGATGCTGAGGGGCATGACAAAGCGTTGGTAAAACCCCCACTGTAAATGCTATGATGTCTTGCTAAAAAACACCCAGGTTTGTTGTTTGTTGGTCTCACCAGTAGTCTGCTGCTTGCTATCCACCAACTCCTGGTGACAAAATCAGCTCATATACGTTATACGTAGTTCATGTAATCTGTAATCTGTTTACTTTTGGTGGCTGGACTGCAATGTTTGAGGAACTTATGTCTGTATGTGTGTGCTGTTATGTGTGTATGTTGGTGTCCTGCACACTGTACAATTTAAAACCCCACTCTGTCTTATATTACATATGCTGTCTCTCTCTCTCTCTCTCTCTCTCACACACACACACACACACACACACACACACACACACACACACACACACACA
>JAPZEB010000022.1:6850314-6872090 GCA_029783705.1 Chaetodon striatus
GTTAGTTTAATAAAAGGACAAGGTATAGACCTGTTCTATAGGAAAGGTAACCTTAAATGACTTCTGTTGTGATCTGGTGCTATATAGAAAATAAAATTAACTTGACCTTCCAGGCTGGCGGGGGGTGCCGTTGGGGAGGCGGGGCGCACCCCTAATATAATGGTAGGGGAAACACTGGAACAGGCTGGATGAGAGTCTCTCTTGATGGGATATTTAAAAGTTGCAGGTTTGTGCATTTAGTTTTTCTCAAACGCAAGGGTTTTGTGTTGCGAAAGCCCACAGGAACAATGCTTTGTGATGCTTTTTTTTTTCCAAGTGAGGATAAGAGTATATGCAGTGCACATATTCCGGTTGAAATTAATGTATATTTTTAAGTGCTTGAAGATTCACTCAAGTATACGATAAAAACTACTTGAATGGTCAAATTTGTCATTTTGAAATTTAAAAGGTGCTGATGGATTCACATTGCCAACTCATGCACTGAGTAGCATTACAAGTAAACCTTCCACCTTAAAAGTTGCCGGCAGTCGGCCTGGTGAGTTAAGTCATTTTTTTCTCAGACTGCAGCTGCTGTGAGAGGCAGCAAAACATCCTTTCATTTTATACTTAAAGTTTACTAATACATGCAAGACTTGCCACAGTATGAACAATGGCCTCAAAACCAGCAACAACTCAGCCATACATAAAAGTGACCGTGCACTATTGACCAATCGGCGGACTGCAGTGTTCACAGCTCCACCTTTTGGTCCCAGATCTGTGTGCTACGTACCCCAACAGAAGGGTGACCAAAAATCTAGAATCTAGAGATACAAAAATGATTTTAGTTTCCATGTTTCATTCAGTATATTGATCAATGCAACAGTTGTCCATCTAGGTTTGAAACCTTGATAGACCAATCAAATATAAAGTGTTTATCAGTGTAATCATGAAGAGAGTCCTCTGAGCATCTATGCCAAACTCAGTCAGTGGCCTGTTAGCTCAGGGCCTTTCCTCTCCGACTTTTTTTTTCAGGGATTAAATAAACATTTTCCTCTCCAGTAGACCAAACCCACATTCTTGTGCTACGTGACAGTGCAGGCTGAGGGGAGGGAGTTCAGTCTGGCTGGGGGGGGATAGGTTGCTTCACTCAACAGATGGGCTGGTACACTCCCTGTCATATACAGCCAAGAAGAACCTAGACATCAAAAAATGAGAAAGCTGGGTTTCCTAAATTGGCATTTGCCTTGAGGGAAGGGCAGAGGCCACCAAAGTGAAAGGTACAAATCAGCAGTCTTTCTACCCTCTGCTATTTTCTCCCAGAGATAACCACATTAATCATTTTGGTCAGAGCCAACGAGCTCTGGACTGCAGAGGATATAAAACTGTATGAAGACTGAAATCATGGAACATGATAATGACTGGAAATGTGGTGATGATGACCTTGTCTGGATTTAGTGGATATACAGTACATGACTCGGTGGCAGACGTGCAAAAGAACAAGTCTGAGCCGAACATTGGGAGTTGGGTTAGCGAGGAACTCCAGACTGACTAAACATTAAATCCAAAAGGACAAAGAGGTGATGACAAACATTCCTGTGGGCATGTTGGTGCTGAAATATCGAGATTGAATGTCTGATAAACACAGAAACAAAATACTCTATCCTCTACCTTGAACAGATTGACCCTAAATCTCAGTGAAATAAACAACATCTATGCCAAACCCTTATCTGTGTATATAGAGAATTTATATAAGATAAGCTACTTAGTTTACTTCAAGACCCAGCTTGTTTCTCTCCCTTCTGTTTAGAGTTCAGACTGTCCTCACGTGGACAAAAAAGAAGAGATTTCTAACATGTGTGTCTTGTTTCGGCACACTCTATGGAAGGCGGCCTTCCCTGAGTCTATGCTTGTCCAGGAGGAAAAGTGGCACAGATGGAAAAGTCATTAGTGGGATGAGTTGTACAGGAGAGGTGAAGAGGCCTCAATCTGTTTCAGCTCAGCTGATTCACAGAGGCTACTTCAAGGTTGTAATAGATGCTTTTCTGTTTCATATGCTTCTTTATTGCTTCAAGCCTTAACTCCTTGTTTTGGTATATCACTGCACTCTGGTCATGTAATTAAAGGCAAGGGGTCATTTGGGAGGCAAGTGGAGTGATACCTGACCTGCTGACAGCAGAAAAGAATGTGTTTTCAGTGGTACTGAGTAACTTATGAATTAATAGAATTCTGGATTAGTACAGGACATAAAACTATCCTTAGGATAAGTATCATTATTCTACAAGCTCAGGTCAGTGGCTAGAGAGAATTGTTTTAAAATGATGTTTTAACTGCGCTTGGCCCCATATTCACAATGTCAAGTACCCTGAGTGTTGGGAAAACAACAAAACGCATGCCCAAAGCCCTTGGCAATAAAAAAAAACAAAAACAAAAACGGATAGCACAAATTTGATGTCAAGTGGGGCTGATTGCCTGTTGCCCCGCTGCAATTATTGGCTATTTGCCAAGTACTGTTATCGTCATTTGCTTATAGTCGCCAGAAGTCAGCATTTCTTTTCAAGAAAATGTAACTGCAGTCACCATGAACAATTTATATAACCCTCCACAGCCTAAATATCAAAGTCTGTCTTCTGAATATCAACTTGATATTAAAGGGATAGTTCAGCTTTTTTTTTTTTTGAAATAGAAATACAAATAGAAATAACTTTATTCATCCATGAAGGGAAGTTAAACTGTCCAGCGGCTCATAAAAGACAAAAACAACAACCAGACTTCCCCTCATCAACAACAACAAAGTGGTATTAAAACACACATAACATAAAATAAGTATAAATAGAAATAAAAAAAATCAAATTAAAACTAAATTAAAATAAAATTGCAAATTCCACAGTCTAGTCCAGTTGTGGCTAATGTGATGTGTGTGAGAGTGTGTGTGCCTGGATTCAGGAGATGTTAAGCGGTCTTATTGCCCTGAGGATGAAGGATCTCCTGAAAGGCTCCATTCTGCAATGCAGTGAGATGAGCCGACTGCTGCAGCCACTCCTCTCTCACTCCGCTGAAGTGGGTATGTATGAGGTACTTATCCATAGTCAATTTATTACCTGCAATGAATGGTGATCAGCATGCCCCAAGTTTGGAGAAGCAGGCTGGAGTTGGAAGCTAAACAACTGCTGTGGATGGGGTCCACTATAAATCATATTTTAGCCACTTAAAAAAAGTCCCACCTAACACAATCAATATCAGCTTAAATGTATGCTATACAGAGTATTTTCGCATATTATTTTGAGTATTTTTACTGCTTTACCTTGCCATCAGACAGCAAATTCTCCTCAAAGCCAGACTTCATTGAGAAAACCAGTGATTTAACATCCCTGAACACAGGAACTGTTGGTCTACCTAACTTGATCAGTGAGTTTCTGTTACTTTGTGACTTTGTGTATTTTAAGTGGTTAGTTTGGATTCACCATAGTCGCACAATAACACAAAGTAACTGTGATTGAAGCAGTGGGCAAACATCAGCTTCTGTGTTCAGTAAGCCAAAATGACTGTTTTTATCAAAGGAGTGTAGTGATTTGGAAGAGACCATACATATGGAACTGAAGCTGTTAATGGCTTCCCCAACAGTTTGACAGAAAGATAAAGCTGTGAAAATATTCTGAATATAGTAAACATTTAATCCCTTACTGATTTTTTTGGGTGGGACTATTCTAGATAGCTAAAATAAGTTGTATTGCTGACCCCATTTACAACAGTACATTGCTTAGCTTTCGTCTCAGACTCCACCCTGCTTCTCCAAACTAGGGGAAGTGCAGAAAGATATCTACTGTAGGTAATACACTGACTGTATACCTTATATAGCTCAACTTAAAAAATTGCTAGTAAATAAGTAATTGCAGATTTAATTAATGTTGAGTTGTTCTTCAGGACAAAATGGCTAGCTGCTAGCTTTTCAGACAAAAAACCTTTTTTGCTTCCCATGTGTGTTATTCAGACAGAATGTTATCTGGTGAAAAAAAGGCTTTAAGGATCTCCAGCATCTTTCTGAGAGGATTACCAAACATGAAAGCAGCAGAGCAATAGGGCAAATCTGGGCTTGCTTGCCACAGTAAACACAAGCAGCTCCCCAAATTGACAGCACATAGCACATGGATATCAGTTTTGAATGTTATGACAAATGTAGTGGTAGCACTAGCTGTAGTTACACTTCCTGTATGTTCATGGTTTGACCAACTGTGGGCAGAGCAAGCTGAAGAACTTATGTGTTAGCTTTTAAAGGTGTTGGCTGACATGTCCTTTTACAGGAAAAATAATAATTACACAGCAGCTTTGATATACCTTGTAGTCTAACTAGGCCAACTGGCTTAAAGAAGCAAAGCAGAGTTGAGAGACAACAGCAACATTCCCAGTGAACCTACAGTAACTGGATCTATTGGGTTTTTTTTTGTTTTGTTTTGTTTTTAAAGATTAGTGCAGCTCTAAAGCGGAGAATGGCGTAATCTGTATCTGTGAATATTAAATAACTACACCGCAGTGATCAGAAGATGGCAGTTTAAGACACTTAGTGGAACCAGACGAGATTATTTGGCATTGAATGTGATTCACTGAAATCACACATAAAAGAGTCTCAGCGTAAGGACTTTGTTTGACCAAAACATGACTTATGACTACAACAGGCACTTACTGAAATGATTTAATGCCAGCTTGTTTAAAGACCACAAGACATAAGAAAACTGCAGCTGGGGATCAAGCTATGAATCACACAAAAGCAGGAGAGTCACCGCTATTCCTTCGGGCTGTTACAGACAGAAGTAATCCTTGATTAAAGAGTGTCAACTAATTAATGAATCAATCAATATCGTTAAGTTGACAAACCTACACAATAAGCATGATCTTATACTCTCCCTGCAAATATACATTAAAATCCTTTCAAAAGAATTTAATAAAATCAGATACTATTTGTTGATATTACCATGATCAATTATGGAAGTTTTGGTGAATAACGTATATGCTCCAGAACACTGCAGAACAATTTCAGATAATAGAACACAAACAGTACATAAAAGCAACACAAGGAAAATAGTAAAAGAAGCAAGACATTTAGGCCATACACACAATATCCATTACACATTCCATCAAATTCAAAACAGCAACAAGTGTCCTTCAGGGCAGTTTGTAAAAGACCTTTTAAGGTATTCATAGAAGAGAGTTTTCTCTAAAGTAATGATATTTTGATATTTTGTCATTACATGTCCAGGGTTTATACAACAGGGACAGTTAAAATAATCCAATTTGTAGATCTTGTGCTATAGTTTTAAGTATGAAAGGATAAAATAATGTCAAATCAGCCATTCAGTCTGTCTTTTTATAATATTTTGCTTCTTATTTGCTGCTTACTTATTATATAGCTTTGTGTTTTTATACTGTTTGCTTATTATTTCGCTCTTTCTTTTGTGCAGGTCACTTATTATACTGATCAGTGTTTTGTTTTTTTAAAACTGATATATACTTATTATACTGCTTTATATATTTTTTTTTCTACTGTTGCTTCCTGTTTGCTGCTGTAAAGTTTCAAATTTCACCACAGTGGGACGAATAAAGGATTATTGTAGCATATCGTATCGTATCATATCATATTGTATCGTATCGTATCATATCGTATAGTATCGTATAGTATTTTCTCCTCTGGCATAGAGAGGACCAGCCTAAACATTCACATTAAATGCAATGGTGAGTGCGTGAGACTAAGACACTGTAAAGACATTATAATTAGGTGACCAGTCTGAGGCCCTGTCTATACAGATATTTTTGAAAACCTGTTTTGTTCTCCACTTTTTGGCCCTTGTTTACATGCAACAGAGTTGTAGGTCACTATAACATAGATTTTTTTTTTTTAGTAACTCTGGTTAGCCTACTGTGTATCTGTGTGGAAATGTAAAACAGAGCATTTGGAAAACAGTGACATTCATGCATGTCCATTGTTGCTTGTTGAAATGAGCATGCACCACAAACAATAACAGCTGTAGTGGACTACCTGTTTTCCTTAGGTTCTGTTAGCACTGCTTGCTGTAATGACTCCTTTATACCTTAACTCTGTATTGCTGCACCATTTCACAAACAAATGGAGGCATCTGTTGTGCCCGTCATTATTGGCTCCACCTCAGCGTCTGCGGTTTAAAGTCCACCAGAAACACATTTGAATCAGGCCAGAGGATGGTGTGTGAACCATATGAGCACTGCTTTCTCTCTCCCAACCCTGGAAGTGCACACTGTGGCACCAGTTAGCTAGCCAGTGAAAACAAAAATAATAACAATAGTTTGCTGCTTAATTAATTCCAATTGTCATATACTGCACCTTCAATATTGCATATTGCAACGTATTTGGTCTTGGTAGAGGTCTATGCTCTCTGACTGCCCCTCTAGTCTTGCTAATGGATTTAACTTTTTATTTGTAAGAGCAAGAAAGTGTTATATCTCCTTTAAAAAAAACTATACAGCCCCACTTTAAAGTGAGATAGCTCTAAACAAGCATTGAATAACAATGTTTTTACGGAAAGAGTCAGACTTTCAAAGTAATAATTTCTCTTCTCCATATTTGCCATCAATGAACATATCTGCTCTTTCCTTTATCAAGGGCAAAGAATCTTATTGCCCTAGATTTATCATCAGCAGGAACAGTTTGGTTGCAAGAATATTAAACAGAATATTTGTTGAATCACTATTTGTGCTTTCTCTCAGCTGGAATAATAACATCTTCACATCAGGAGCCTGTTTCCATTTCCAATGTTCTCATACTGTTGTTCTACAAAGGGTTCAAAATGGCAACCCTAAGGGAAGGTTCACTCTACTGGATGAGGGGAAGTCTTTGAAAATAAGGGGCTGTCCAAAGACCAAAGGCCCATAAGCAATCAGAAGTCTTAGTCATTTCTTTCTCACTCCTAACAAGTCACTTGGGATACAAACCACAGCTCAACCTCTAAAATAGAAAGTATAAATACCTTCCATAGTTATGAACTAGTGCTTCAGTTACCTTACACTGCCTACAGCCATCTGTCACTACTAGAATTAGTTTTCAGTTACATAGTACACAACTCCTCTACAGTCCACAGTGGAGTAAAGACTGCATCTGCCAGAAAAAATAAAGTGCAAGGAACTTCGGAACATATGGTTCCAATAGAGGTCTTCAACAAGTCTCCGTGCCAGCAGAAATCACCTCACATCCATAGCAAAACACCGAGACACTGGCTTCACATGCAGTGTGGTATTCAGTTGCACACCTCTTTCTGAGAATTCTTACGAGCTGTGCTTTTTTCAGGTATGTGTACTGTCAACAAGTCCCTATCTGGACTTCAAGCAAACAAAACATGTCTATAATTAATGCTCAGTCTTTCCTGAGAGATGATTATTCCACCAGCTGCAAAACAAATTGAAGATTATGTGTTTTTGAAGATAGTGTTTACCGAATGCACCGAATGCTGTGTCGCAGTATGCAGTTTCTCCTTAACAATCCATTAAAAGAGCTTTTGTTAACAAACTGAAAGCAGATGTTTCACAAAGGCGTGACAAACCCCGAACTGGAGCGTAAATTACAAAGACAATGATTGAATGGAAATTAACTGCTTTTATATGGCATTAAAGCTGAAGTGACATTAAAACGTGGAAAATAAAGACACACTTGGGAGTGATTTCAGCGTACAAGGACCTGGCTGGTGGGACTGCTAGTCACACTTTGTACTTCAAAATAAAAGTTCTTAAGATTGTTGTCTGCTGACAACAAAGTAAATCATTATTAGAGCTTACAATGTGACAAACCTACTACATAAACAACAGCAGTTTAGATAGATGTACTCAGAAATGAATTTACACTCCTGTTGTGTTTTTCCAGTATCTACAGGTTTGGTTGGATAAGCCATATGTGGAAGGTTTTCTGTCGGTGCAGAGGGAGCCAGAACACAAAACCTTTGTGCACACACAGTTGGCGCTGAGATATAAAAACAGGGTTCTATATGCTAAAAAAAAACCCTGCTTTCACACAGAACACTTGTTTTCAATGTTACTGTGGTTGTATTTGTTCTTTAAATGTAATTTGCAAACACAAAAATATCATGAGAGCAAGTGGTCTGGATCTTTTTTTAGACCTATCCATTGAAGTTTATCTTCCAAAAGCTCAACATGGAATGTGTATCAAGTCTACAGCCTTGTTAGTGGCTCTGTGAGGCTGCACTTGGCCACAGAGGTCCTTTGAGCTAAATGATAACATCAGCAAGCTAACATGCTCACTGACACTAACATAACATTTTCAGGTATAATGTTGATCACGTTCATGGTCTTAGTTTTAGCTTGTTAGCATGCTAGCATTTCCTACTTAACAGTGCAGGGATTCCATTTTTTTGCAGGCCTACCTGAAATGTAGCATTGCCCTGGCTCCCTCTACAAAAAGCCAACGGTATTTTTCCATTGGATTTTGGATTATAACAGAAAAGCTCTGTGGCAAACAACTGTTTATGACACATACACATTTTGTTCTGCAAGATAATCTATACAGATGAACAGCACTTTTATGATTTTAAGGCATAAATGCAATTGCCAGGAGTACAAAACTAACGTAAGGCTATAAACGTACTATACTGCAGTCGCGTGACTTCAATATCGCCACCACAATGAGGCTGTAAAGCTATGTTCAGCTTGATCATGCTCTGTAGTCTCATTTAGCCACTTGTTAGAGACCTTCTTTTTTAAGGCAGGTGAAAGCTTTACAATTCACAAGTGACTTATTTACTAGGGTTGCAACAGTATGAGATTTTCATGGTACAATAACCATCTCAGAAAATATTGCGGTATCATGGTAATCAAGAATTTATATTATCAGTCAGAATTAACCTTAAAGGAATGAAAATGGAAGGGTTATTGTTGGTTGAACAAACATTTTATTACTGTAATTAAAACCACTTTGTTATCAAAGTATGTGTAAAAAGTCTCCCCTTAAAAAATAACTCAAATAAAGGGGAGATTCAACATCCAGTTACATTTTTTTGTTCAATATCGTAGATAAGCAAATGTACAAGGTATGATAACCGTCAATTTATATATCACGGTATACCCTGAAACCAGTTTATCTCTGCAACCTTCGTATTTGCTTATGTCTTTTATGTTGTACAACAAAACGTGAATATCTTTTAAGCTTGTGTTAACCACAGACCTAATTTCATGCATCTAACCAAAAACACATTCCAAAAAACCCATTGACTTTAAGACAGCAGAACAGGAAGTGCAAACATGCTGACTAATTTTCACATTTTAGGACTCATTCTTGCAGCAATCCACGAGTATTATTATTGGACAAATTAAAATTTTAAACTTATTACAATTCTTCAAAACAGTTCACGAAACATTACAGTAAAAACTACAAATGTCAATTTTATGGTGGTGCTAGCAGAAAAAGTCAAGTCATCAGGATTCATCCTCTGAGGAACATGAATCGCTTTACGACAGAAATAATGCAATCTATCTTATAGCTGTTGAAAAACTTCCATCAGGACCAGAGTGGTGGACCAACTGACTGACTGACTGATATCAGCATTCCTACAGTCACACTAGCCTCGCAGCTAAAACGCATTTCACTCAAGGTCCACTTGTTAGCTATTTGTCAGAGCTTGTAACCACTGGCAAATGGAATTTTCTCATTTCTGTGGTTTGTCCAGTCCTTATGACGACCATGCGATATGTTTTAAAGGTCCACACAAAGTGAGTGGACCTTGAGTTTTATCAGAATTCTTTCAAAAGGTAGACAATAAACTTTGATGCTTGAACTTCAAGGACGAAAAGTCCTAGAAGTGCAGCTACTGAGCTCATATATCAACAGATCCATCTCTATGAGAACTCCATTCAATGATGAAGCTCATGAGGCTTGGTCAAAAGCTCTATAAATGCTTGTAAATGGACCTCGAGTTCGGAATGTTTTGAGAACTACTATTTACAAGGCCAGGAAGGAACTTCAATGCTTAGTTTAAACTGTATACACTGGTCATATAACAAGTGTATTTTTCTGTCAGCACATGTGAAACACACATTACACATTGTGACAGAGAAAAGAAAAGAAGAAGAACAGCTGTGGCCAAAGCCAAAGACAAAAAACACCAGACAAATGACAACACTGCATTCCTCTTTAACAACACAGACGATTAAATGTGACAAATGTGTTATGCACATGACGAGAAAAACATCAAACAGTCTAATCAAAGACATACTTCCTGTTACACTGATACATGTTTGTCAGCACTGAAGAAGAGACTGGACATTTCTTACTTTAACGTAAAAAAAATTACATTGTCTGTGAAAGCAAGCTCTGCCCTGAGCGAGAGTCTCCGCTCACACTAATGTCAGATGGAACACTTCATTTAAGAGTCTCCAGAGGCTAAACATCCGCCTGCGTTGCACTGTGGGAATGTGATGCCTGAGGGAGAAAGCTTTTACAGAGCTGCAGAAACATCTAACAGCTATGTGAAAAATACTTAAATAGTTAAAACCATTTTAAGACTGTGACACAAAGGGCAACCATGTATCTATCTACACTCATAGTGCAAACGTGCTGAAGGGCCGACAAGGCAATTTATTGTGCCCTACCACAACATGGTTGGAGATTTACAGGGAAGAGAGTGGGAGATTTGACCTTAAGGCCTCCGAGGGAAAAAATGACTAAAGAGAGGAAAATGGGAGTTGTAAACTCTGCTTGGGGTGACTTCATGGCTGCTTGTAATCTACTTAAGAAAGGGAGAGCAGCAGAGAAGGAGGAAGGAGGGCGAATGAAAAAAAAGATGCAGTAATAAAAAAAAGAAAAAAAAAAGAAGTAAAGATGGAAATTCAAATAGAGAAGAGAGCTTTGGTTCTATTAGTCTCCACAGCCAGATTTCATCGTGTTCTAGCATGACACCCACAGACGATTGTCAGAACAAGGAAGGAGACTATCAGAAGTAGACTGTACAAGGCAGCATGGGAGGTGGCCTATGGGCATCTGTTATCGCTAAGATCTTTTCCCACTATTCACATGTGCTGTTCTCAGTGAAGGTCTCTCATTAATTCAAGATGAAGAGGGGCATAGGTTTTGTTGTTAGTGTTTGCAGTGTAGGGGATAGTCATTATTATACATTTATATTAAAGGAATACTTCACCCCCCATATGACCATTTTTCTATCAATTACTCATCCCTTGTTATGTTGACTTACTGAAGAAAGCTTTGTTTTTATTTCATGCCTTCACGGTGAATGAGGACTCCAAAATTTAAAAAAAATTCTTGCTGAATTGTAGCCATAGGGGTCCATGTTTTAAATTAGCAAACATCTGTTTACAAACTCTAACACAGCTCATATGGTGTAATCCAGGTCTCATTTATCCAGACATTTGCTCAGTACAAACACACAAAGCTCTTTCTGATGGAGAACTGAATGAAAAGTGAATGTTATCTGTGCTCTATTCAAAGCCTGACTTATGTAGTCTGCCACTGCCTCGATCAGTTAGTTGGTTTGTTATTGTGAGACTTTGGTGAATCTGAACTAACCCTTTAAAACACCAAAAGACAAATAATATTACATCAGACTAACTGTCTGAGACAGTGGTAGACCAGCAGCTCATGTGCTGACTGAGGTAAAATTTTTGTTTTTGTCCATGGAGTCTGGCTTTGAGGAGAGCATCGATTAAGTTTCACTTTCCATGCAGTTCCCAGTTCGAAAGGGCAGTCTGTTTGGGATGTACTGAGCATACAACTGTATAAATGACACTTGGAATTTTTCTCCGCAAGTTTTGTGAGAGCTTTAATTGATGTTTTGATATAGTTCTGCTGTTGTTAAACATGGCCCCTTATGACTTCAATTCTGGTCGTTTTGCCTTCCATCAGTCTTAGAAATGTGGACTTAATTTCTACAGTATTGAGGCACCGATACTAAAAATGACATAAGTACATTCTTAAAAATAATTGGGAATGAGATACTTTATTAACAAATTACAAAATAAAAAAATAAAATAAAATAATAGAAGCAGCTTTAGCTCTCATAATTCGGCTATGGGTGCACAGTAATATCTAATATCACTCTTATCTCATCTATAGGGATGCAACAGACTATTATTTACATTTTCAATTTATCTGCTGATTATTTTTTGTTATCAATTCATGTCAATTATAAAATGTCAGAACAATAATGATACCGTTCGCTGTTTCCAACAGTCCAAGGTGATGTCATGTCACAACACTTTAAACCCTAAATACATTCAGTTAATTATGAGCTATGATTATGACTTATTAGGACAAAGATAAGGAGATGAGAGGCTGGAAGTGGGTAATGTTTGAAAGATTATTTGATCAAAATAGATAATGATTAATTATGTTAGTTGGGCAATAAGAGGACATGCTTAGAGCACCAACTTTTACAATGTGAGTAGAAGACGTTTCCCAGTGAAACTTGAGGTTGGCAAAATACATTTCACAAAGAAGATGTCTATAGAGTAACCAGACTTGTTTGTGAGAAGATATTGATATTGATATTGATATTGATATTGATATTGAGCATAAAACAATTTCTTGCATACTGGTGATTTCTTTTCTTTACTTTCATGTTTTCATTGGGGGAAACAAATGCACATTTTCTAAATATTAAGGGAGACATGTCCTCTGTGTCCTCATATGTTGTGGATGAAGGTGAGAAGATGAAGGAAAGCAGAAGCCATAGCTGTAGTTCTATTAGCAGCTATTGTTGGTACTTCTGTGGAGAGAGAGGTGTAGGTGTGGGAGGAGTCTGGAGTGGCGGGGCCAGATGGTGGAAGGTTTCACAAAGAAACCGTTCCTCCAAAACCTTAATTATGTCCAGGGCCACATTCCAAAATCTTTGTCTGCACCTTAAAGCAAGGATGTCACGGCAGGCTCAAAAATGTTGGCAGGATGTCCCTGTCAGAAAGTGTCTGGCAGTTTCGCTCTATGAGCTGGTAACTGGGGCAGCCTACCACAGCAGCAACGGCTATGGCAGCCTTCTGTTGTTTCCGCAGAGCGCTCCGACACTGTATGGTGAGCGATTTGCACCTGCACAGTGAAGTTTGGTTGAATAGGAAAAACCCACGTGAATTCTGATACGACCGCTCTCACAGTGATCAGATCTGATTTAGGACCTTATATGAAAGTGGCCCAGATCCCATTGAAAAAAATTAGATTACTGTGTTCACACTACTCTGAAAAAATCAGATCTGTGGTGGATTTGGCCACATTTGCTTGTAATGTGAACATAGCCATTATCACCCATTTTCAAAAGCTTTTGATGACTTATAATTGAGGACGTTTGGCTACAGCGATTACAATCCTCAGCCCTAATTACATCTCTCCAGCTTTTCTTCACTGTCGACAGACGTTTCTATAATGCTCCATTATGTAGCCAGTCTCCACATCAGTTGACATTTCCACATAAAGTCATATGACTAAGAATATTCCTCTTTCACTGGCTGCTCCTCAGATGTTTCTAACTGCTGTTTTTGTCCCTCTCTGAGTGTTGACTCGAATAACTCAGGTTGAGAAATCTGACTGCAACACTGTTCATATAATTTGGATAAATGGGGCAGCCTGTTGGACCGGCATGGAAACGGGCACTGCCAAACATCACATTTCATAAGCTGTGGAATTTCTTCATGTTGAAATTGGTTTGAAATGGAATGCAATGCATGCGATGATCACAGGTCAGACCTCAGTAATTCTCTGTAGCCGTTTCTGCATAAACTAAAATGTTGAGGCGAGGCAGCAGACTTCCTCTAAGCATGACAAGAATACATAAATAAACGCAGAGCTGAGCACTGGGTGTCACTCTGTGTTGTTTACTGTGCAGCTGACTGAGGCACAATGCTAAATATACAGTCGATGGAGTCCATGCAAACTAGTGTACTCCGCTGACCACATAAAAACTAATTCATGGAATGAGATGTTTGTTTCCTGTAAGTTTACAAGCTATTAAAAAAAAAAAAAAAAACTGGCAGTGCTTAAAATGCAACACTGCATTTCAACAATGTGAGAAGACAAAGCAGCACAGAGAGGAATCCGAGCACAGATGTCAAAGGTCAGCAACATGTGCATGCAAGGGTTCATGTTTCTCTCTTAGCTCACTCTCTGGGTATTTCCTCTGCGGTGGCCTGGCTGCCCATTCTACTGAGGTTTCCATCACCTGAGAAGGCAGTGGTGCCTCTACATAGAGTCTCCAAAGCACTCTGAAAGCCCTAATCATCCCATACCACAAAACCCCCTGCAGCATGTCGTCATGGCTGCCATTACACACCAAAGTCCCGAGTGAGTCACCATATTTCCACTTCCAGATGATAAGGCCAGGCCTGGCTTTGTTCTACACGCGCAGAGCTCACGTGACTTCTTTCAGTCAATGGAAAAGGTTAATCTGATTTTTTTTCTTTTTGCAGCTACAATCCCTGCTTGACTCCAGACGTCTAGACCTCTCCAGCCGTGCTCACTGGAGAATTGTAATCTTTACCATTTGTCTGTAAACCATGTGAAAACCTCTGTGCAGGAAGTCAGCTTGATGTATCCACCACCACAGTGCAGCTTTAAAAACTCCATCGGTGTGGAGAGATCTCTGTAGACTTCTGTAGCCCACTCCTGCTTGAGGCTAGCGGCTCCAGCTACGTTAGCTGCTACTAACATAACACCCACAAATCACTGACAGAACTGTCAGCGATCAAGTTGCATTGTGAGTAATGTAGGCACCTAATTTTGAGAAGGAAGTAGAATGTACGGAGACAGATTATCACTGGTTCTGCTACATCCAGTGCAATGCTACACTGCTAAATGGTAAATGGACTTGCATTTGTATAGCGCCTTTTTTAGTCGTACGAACACTTCAAGCACTTTTACACGACAGAGTAACATTCACACACACATTCATACACTGGTGGCTAAGGCTACTATACAAGGTGACACCTCCTACTCAGTTTAGACATTCACACGTACTCACACACTGATGGCACACCCATTGGGATCAATTTTATTCAGTATCTTGCCTAAAGATACTTTGATATGAGGACAGGAGGAGCCAGGGATCAGACTGCAGATCTTTGAATTAGTGGACAGCACAGAACTCTTTCAAAGCACTGGGTAGATTCCAAAGACTGTTAAAAACAAATAATGGGCGTAGCAACCATGATGTAGGGCCACTGGTTTGTTGCTGCAATTAACTGTACTCTGAACTTGGAAAAAATTACCTCTGACACAGAAAAGTGCAGTGGAACAGTCATTCGGCTAAAAATTCAGAGTCAGAAACTCTGGCAAGATTCATCTAGCTCCTGTCAGGCAGCATTAACACACCTGACGTCACAGCAGCATGGTGGTGCCAGGTGGTGAGTGTCATTTAATCTTTGATTTTACCTAATGTAGTGTTTGTTTAGTAAAATATGTTGTGGCAATGTTGTAGCTGCCATTTGTGCTTGATAGATTGATAGATTAATTGTCTTTGCATGCATGCAAATCTCAGCCTCTGTCCACGAAAATGAATGCACACAACAACTATATGCAATTGGCTGTGGTGGTTCATGCTATTACACTTGGCACCAGTTTACACAATTTTGAGCTGTTGTACATTACTTGAATGAGCAAGACATACAGGACAGTTGACTTATTTTAGATGCCATTCTCTTTCTTGATGGCACTATGTTAATAGATGGAAGTCCTCTGTATATGTTTTTGAAGCTCAGAGCCCTGAGATACAAAATCACTTGCTGCGGCATCTGTGATTTCCCAAGCAGATGCACTAGACCCATTTAAAGGAGAAGTCCGGAATACCAAATCAGAATAATCGACATCTGCCTTGCAGTGGATTGATGCATGTGGAATCCCGTTTTGAGGCCTTTAGTTTGGCATTTTGGCTGTCACCATCTTGGATATTTGGAACCAGAAATCACCATATTTGGACGAAAGGGTGGAGTCCAAGGACCCTGTCCACACTCTTTATTTCTGCTGTTACCCATTTCAACATGGGGGTTCATGTGGATTGATTCACTTTTAGAGTCAGCCACAAGTGGCCAATGAGGAGCAGCAGATTTTTGGCACTTCTGAATTGGCCTGATTTTTAGCCCCAGAGGTGGCCAATTGGTAGATTCACAGTGTAAATCTGCAGTATTTTTTTTGGCAACTCTGGGGCAGCGGAAACAAGTTGTGAATACCACACTGACATGTTATCACTTTTTTTAAGTTGATATAGTGAATGTGTTGGCAAGCAGTTGCTACTGATTTAGCTGCTAAATGTTTCAGGATGCTGTGCAGGTGGGTTGTGGGCCAGACAGCTAAACAAAGCCAAGAGGAGCTGCCGTTTCAGGTGATAATGCTCTGTAGGTTCCAAACAACTGACCCCTTTCACTTTGTTTTTTCCACTGTCATTTGATAGATTGTTAATGTAAAAATATCAATTATTGCCGCTTTAACAAACTTTAGGGTCAGTATGGATCAGAGAGTATATCTGACAAGCTCAGGCACTCAGTGAATAGTTTTTCAATTCAAGTCAAGCATTACAACTCCTAAATCATGACAGTTGCTTTTGGAAAAGAGAAAAGAGAAAAAAAAAAAGCTCTGCTGAGCTGTCCGCACATGTTTTGAGGGCATTATGGAAAATGCTATATTAGTTTTGAAACTCTCCAAAGAAGCAGAGGAGTGGGTTAGACAGAGAGGCAGGGGCAGAGTTAGCTCTGGTCTGCAGTTTGCTCATAACATTGGAATGTGGATTCATGAGGCCTGCACAGTGAGCAGAAAGATAACATTCTGCTTTTGGTGGCAATTAGGCTGGAGCTTATTGGCTAGCCCAGAAAGCGATGCTCAGCCGAGCAAGGTCCGACCAGACAGCTCTGACAGTTATGAGTGCAACACCTAACAATTACCAGTTTAACTTCACTTTCCCTGACACGCTTTCACTGCAGGCTACTTAGAAAGGACAGTTATTAAAACACAGTCAGTACGGGTTATTAACATAAAGTGTGCAGAGCTGTTTCCAGCCTAGGAAAGATTTATTATTTAGAGGGACATTGGCAGTACTTCTAAGCCTGATTGTATCATGTTTTCTGTGACTCTGGAGGAACTTTGTAAGTCTGAAAGAAAAACTATAGTGGTGTCAGGGGTTTGAGGGAGCTGGGCATTTAAGCTACCATGCAAGAAGGGTCTAAAGCAGTGATTCCAAACTGGCCCAGCCAAGGTCCCAGATTTCTCCTTAGTCATCAATTCAAGGTCCACACAGTTTAATATATTCAGCATGATACTTGCCCTTGGCCAAGTTGCTAAGCTAGCTTGCCATCTCTGTGAAGTAGCGGTCCGTTAGTCACTCACTCTGCAGCAGGAGACGGCATTTCAGAATAAAAGCTCTGTGCCAGAAATTCACTGTACTCTAAAATAAAGTGTGTTTTTTACAAAATGGACACATTTATGAGTCACTTGCAGTCCATTCAGAATTGACTCGTGACCCACTTCTGGATTGCGACCCACCAATTGGGAACCACTGGTCAAAAAAATGTCACAATAAAGTTGTACCATGGGAAATGTAGGAGGTTTTGGACTAATACCAAGGACTAAGAGTCAGAGTATCTCAGCCTATGCTGATTTTCCCCATGCTTTTTTTTTTTTTATCTGTCTGTCACAAACAATATAAATGGTAAGTCTAATTTGCTAACAAATTATTGAGTTAATGAAGAAATGTATTATGGGAGAAGAGGAAGCATTAGTCCATTGTAGAGATGCACCAAACTAGTCAGCTGGTAACTGGAATTTGCCGACTTTAACCTTGATTTTTCATTAAAAAACAACGTATATTGTTGTTGTTGTTGTTGTTGTTTTTTTGGCATGCATATCCAACACATTATCTCTCCGACCTCTTCCACCTCCAGATACAACCAGCAAGATATCCTGAGTGCATTAGCTGTTGATGTTCTGAGATGCCACGTTCTGCCTGTTACGTGCATTGTCTTCTTTCAAAATACTCTTCTGTTTTCACAGGAAATGTACAGTTTACACACAGTCTCTTCCACATAAATGCATTATGTCAGTACACCGCAAATTGATGTTTTGTTTCCTTCAAAAGAGAGACATGTGGGTGGGTTTAGGACAAAAAAAACAGGGTCGCCTTTATCATCTTACAGGACATGAACACCGCTCTCCCAGGTGACAGTCTGTGTTTGTTTATGTGAGCAGCACATGTACATTGTGGAACCTCTTGGGGTTTTCCTGTGGCACCCATGTTAACAGATTAGAGCAGCCACACTGCCCTCATGAGCAGTGCTGGACAGGCACAACTCAGCTGCTCTTCAGCGAGTTTTTTCTATGTGATGCACCTGGTTTCAGCAAAAATAATTTAAAATGGTCTTTTGATAGTTATATTGACATGATGCTACCTTTTATTACAGTTTCAATGTGTGTTGTCACAGACAACATTTGTTGTCAACGTTATTGACAGAATCCCCTCGTTTGTCAACATGAGACTTTTTAAAGTGAAATATTTGCATGACCATGTTGTTGACAACGCAGTGGCTTGCACGGCTTCATACATGAGTGAAGTTTCAGCTTAAATTGTGGATGTAAAACTGTTACAGTAGCAGGCAGCTCTGCAGCAGCAACACTGTCTGTGTGAACGCTGCACGTGCAAGAGCCACAGCAGTTCAGCATGGTAGCCATTATGCCCTACTCCTGCAGGCAGTCTGGCCCAGGCATAAGTAAATGGAAGATGCTAAAACACTTAGCTTCTTAGTCAGGGAGGTATAATTTAATAAAAACACAAATATGGGTGGTCTACCCTTGCCTGCTAGTTAGTCAATCAGTCAAAATAACAAGCAGACTACTGGGGGAGTTGATAATAATTTTAAAAGTTTCACAAAGAAAAGCTCATGCTAACTACTTCATGTAGGTAAGTGAAAGGAAAATGATTAGCGCCATGTTCCAGGATAGTTAAATAAAAACACAGATTTGGGTGGTCTAACCTTGTTTGCTAGTAAGTCTACTCAGTTTTCTAACCAGTATGCAAACATTTTAATATTAATGATTAAGAAGAAAAGAAAATGGTTATGCTAATTGAGCGTAAAGGGAGCTGTCAGTCAAGCATGAGCTGATCATGAGCCCACAATCCTGAGAAATGGTTGGAGCAGCCAACCTGTGTTTGAGCTAGGTTTTCTAATAGTTGTGAACATTTATTTTCACTGAGATTTTTTTTTGGATGTTTAATGAGACTGATCTTGACATCATATATGAATTGATCTTGATATGGATTTCAAGCCAGAGAAAAGTTACAAAAAACATTTGTGTATGCTGTCAATTCTTGGACTGAAATCAAATTGGAATCGGCAGGTCAGACTTTGAAAAAAAACAGAAATCTGAATCGGCCAAGAAAATTACACTCGGTGCACCTCTAGTTTCTTGTCCTCACATTACTTATAAATGAAGGCTTCAACAGCAGAATAAGTCCTCAAATCCATCACTGATAACTGCCTGTGAGGGAAAACTTTCTTGATGAATAGTGGTGATAACACTGCACTCCAGCTGTGCAACTGCTCCCTCTTGCACCCGAGGTGCCAAATACAGTACGAGCATTGTGACTTTTTCCATAACCGTCCTGTCATGTGCCATAACTAAGATTTATGTATAGTGACAGACACTAATGTCTGAATGACAAAGCCCCATTACTTTAACTCAAAGATGAAGGCAGTAATGTTACGTATTCCATGTCCAAGCAGGGTTTTTAAGATTTAAGGTGTCTACACAAAAAACTAAAAGCAGAACAAAACATAAAACACAGCTATCAGCGTTCAAGCTGACAAGGTGTCAGCAAACACATGTCCTTTGGCAAAACAGTAAAAAAAAAAAATGTCATAAAGAAAAAACAGCTTGAGTCAACAAAAGGTCTACAAAGCCTTTGGCCTAAGAAAGCACTTGATAGAGTGTGTAATATTTCAGACACTGCACGTTTACCTCCACATGGTTGGGCAGGGTGTTGACAAATTTAAATCCTGGGATTCTCTTGTCACTGCACACAACGCCTACATCTTCACTGTGTTTGCAGTCTGAAACACCGATTCCATTGGAGGGACACAGCGCCAAGGTCTTTTCTTTGCCAGTGCAGTGGAGATTGTCGAACCAGATGGGTCCTGAAGAGACAAAAGAGATATTCATCAGTGCTTCCATGGGGAGGAATTTTTCCCTTTAGTAGTGGAAACAAATAAGAAATGGATTTTTTTTAAGGTTAACCTGGTTTTTCCAAAAATTGAGTAGAATTTACCATGAACAAGCTTCCAATGAATAATAGTGCAAAAAAGAAACTGACAGATCATGCACAGGGGTTCCATCAATATACTGCATGCTCAGCCAGTGTTGGCCTTATATAATAAAAATGAGGTGTTATCAATTTTCATTGTGAGAAATATGACATTTGTTACAGTGACCATATTGAATGTGTTTCCACTTTGACAATAGGAAAAACACTGACATAACAGTGCTTTACATACCTTGTCCTTTTCCATATTTTGAGGATGGTGACCATGAGATGGCTTCCAGGTAGCCCAGCTCCCTGCACACCACCTGAGCAGCGTGGATAGTGAAGTCATCATCGCAGACAGTGCCCCATTCGTTGTTGTAGAAAACTTCCACACGACCCTCGTTGTGTTTCCTCTTATCTCCTGCTAATCGGAGCTGAATCCTGGGCGTGTCTGGTGACAGCTGTGGGGCGGTGTACTGCTCCTGTTCAGGTTCGGGGTAGCCCGGAGGGTAGCCGAGGTGTTCATACTGGGCAACAGCCAGCTCTAATAGCACTAGCAGTATGACACTGCAGCAGGGCAAACACTGGGTGGCCATGTTTTGGTAGGAACTGATGAGAAGATGAAAAAGAGAGAAGCACTGATTCAATTTCAGATGGTTCTTCACAGAGGTATGTGCTGTATATAAGACAGGAATCAGACTGAAGAACAAGTATGAGAGGGATCATTAAAGGAGCATTTGACAGATATTACAGTCTGACTACCCCAAATATTGCCATCAGGGTAATCTGGATGAAAGCCTGTGTTTACTAGGGCCATGGAGTTTAGGAGAGGTTAATTACCAAGCAGGGAGGGTCTGACAAAAATAAACTACAATTGCATTATCTCTGCCTCTGCTATTTAGATTTTGACCATTGTTTCACGTTTTTGTTTTTTTTTATCTGTCTCTTGTGAGTCTCCAAAATTGATGAAAGTGCAATTCCAAATTGCTTAAGTACCCTTGAACAGCTCACATCAATTACATTGTTCCACCTGGAAAAATAAAGGGATAGTTTGGATCTCTAGTAGTGGGGTTGTGTGAGGTACTAAACAGTAGATGGCAGTCAGCATGCCCCCATCTTTGATAAGCTGACAGGAGTCCTGACACAGAAGCTCAGCAATGTACTAGGGCTGTCCCTTAACAGTCAACCAAATGTTAGTCGACTAGAAAAGTAATTAGTCGGCAAGATTTCATTGGGTGCTTAGTCACAGAAAAAAACAAACAGCCTTGTCAAAATAAATAAGGACCTATATGACTGGACCATGTGGGAATTTAATTTGAAAAGACAGACACAGTAAATTAACAGGGCTGGTACCTGTGGTTATTACACAGGCTAGTTAGTAACAAGTTGGACAGGAAATCCAAAGTGTGGGATCATTTTGAGAAGGTGAACGACAAACCCAAGGTGATATGTAACCTCTGTAGGCAAACATTTGCCCATCATTCGTCAACTACAAACAAGAAGCATCATCTGAAACATGTTAGTAGCAACATGCCCATTAGCCACTTAGCACAA
>JAPZEB010000022.1:6888130-6899333 GCA_029783705.1 Chaetodon striatus
TTTAAATGTTTTTTTTTTTTTTTTATGTAATTTTTGTAGGACTGTCAAGTGATTAAAAAAAATTCTAATTAATTACATGCTCTGTGAATAATTAATCCAAATTAATCATATTCATCAACTTTTACTGTGAAAGTATTTTTAAAAATTCAATTCAAATGAATTTTGGCAGATGTGTCATGGTAAAGCTGCTGGATTTTTGACAATATTGTCCCTGTCCTCTACCACCAAAGCTGGTCTGTAGTGGCAAGGGAGTTGGTTGGTTGGTCACAGGTAGACTTGCTCAGTTTGCATCTGAATGCCTGGTCGAGTGTGGCACAGGGCTGACTACAAGCACTAGCATCAGAAGCTGTGCTCAGTCGAACCTCCGGGTTCATCACTAAATGCTTTGTGTTGAGGTGATACTTCAGGCTCAAAGTACTCAGATGGTACAAAAATTCCTCACTACAGAAATTGCAGAGAAGGGTGCTGCTATCAACAGTTCATTTAGGCATTTTTAAATGTAAACATTCCATTCAAGGGGCCATGCAGCGTCGTCTCATCTGCCTCCATCATGCGCAGGCCACGGTGGCTTCAATGACGCACCAGGTCAAGGGGCACCACGAAATATGATTATTCAGCTTTGATTTTTCTTAATGTGTTATTTTTTCTGTGATTAATTGATCAAAATAAACACGTTATTTTGACAGCCCTGTTTTTTTTTTTTTTTGGTGCTTTAAGCACCACAAGCCAAGTGCCACCTAGTTCTATTATATCGAAGGGTAGGCAGACATCTATATGGCTGATATCGCCAACACTTTGAGGTGAACTGCCCCTTTAAGCAGATACTGAGCAACATTAGTATTTATTTGGAGTCCTGAGGGAATTATCTGGCACTTAAGCTGCTAAATGCTCCACTATGTTCACCGGTTAGTCTCTAATGCTGCCTGTTTAGTGGGATGGTAGTGTGCAGTGGATTTTTAGAGCTTTTGCTGAAAGCAACAACCTGTTGCCTGAAAATAACACTCCAAAAGTAACGGTGCAGGCTGTTAAACCAAAAGGATGTGAAAATACGCTGAAAGGCTTGTCATTAACAGCCCTTTCTATATTGCACATAGCATCCACACATGGCTGCAGCAGCATGCATCTTACTGCATGCAGCAATCTGCCATAATCAATGGATCAGTGTGGTTTAAGGCATATGCACACTGTAAATATTTATGTTAAGGCTTCCTCTTAAAATCTGGCAATTTTTGTGTTTTTTCAATATGCCAATTCTCATGTCAGAAAAGCAGTTTTAGCTTACAAAGATTGCAAACCATAATTATACTGCCTGAGATGACAACTAAACCCTTTTATTGCAGTGACGCGATCCAGCTCCTTTAATTGAATAGAATTACATCTGTGAAAGCATGCCAGAATCAAATGTCTCAGTCATCACAGTCTTGATTTCTTGCTGTGCGTCAGTTCCTTTGTGTTTCTCACAGTCGCAGTCTATGTTTTATTTTCCTCTGCAGGATCAAACATGTTTTTTTGTAGGATGATGGGTCAGCAGGTATTTCTACTTTCAATTAAGATACACTGTACATATTTAAAAAAAAAAAAAATTCACATTTTTATTGTAATTTTATTATTATTATTATTATATGTGTATCGATTTGTGCAACACTTACTTTTTTCAATTTTTTTTTTTTTTTTTTTTACTATGTTTATGTCATGCACCAGTACTCCAAAACAAATGCCTTGAAAAAGCTATTTGGCAATCAAGTGGATTCTGATTCATCGCTGATTCATTTTTGCCCCTGAGCTCTGCAGACAACATGTACATCTCATTTGCATTAGCTGGCCTCTTTGTCTCAGCATATATCACAGGGGAACAGGTCATGGTTTCTAACAGAGGTCAGTGTTTTCAAACTGGGGTTTGGTTGTAAAGCTGACTTACCAATGAGGGAAGCTGATAAACACTGATATGACATTTGTGTTACACTACATAGTACCAGGCTCAGGATAGCAGTTGTACAGCAGAGTACATTAAATCCTTAGGTTTCCAGTATGATGGCTGAGATGTGGGAAATGAGTTTTGACAGTAAATTAGTTTCTGATTGGAGCCCAAGTGCTGAACACCAACATTATTATTTTCAGTAATCAGATACTTAAAATACTCCAAACTGAGGTTCAAAAGCTCCACAGCATTTAGCTTCATTGAATCAAGATTCAATCAGATGCAATTTTTTGATGTGATAAATTAAATGTTACGGCAAGTGGGAATATTAGTGGAATATTCATTTTCATTAGCCATGTAAACAGTTTAGTAGGAATATTGTCTTTTTTGGAATAAAAGCAAAGAATTCAATAATTTGTGCATGTAAATGTAATCAGTGATTTGGGGCTTTTGAGAAAACATTAAGGGGTTGGAGCCACCTCTGTCCCCTCCAATCCAAAGGCATTTATACTGGATAATAGGTGCATGTTTATATTTTGATGAGGATTTGTTTTGTACTTGGAAAATTACTTTGTATTTTAAGGGCAGAACTCTTTTACAGCACAGACTAATTTCAATTTTCAAAGTCAAACATGTATTGTATTTCATGTATCAAAGTATAATAGGGCCGCTGAGCAGTCAAGCTCTCAGATCTTTAATAGATACGTACCTTCAAATCACCTTTTTCTGAATGGCAATTTGGCTGGTACACTAGACGGCCGCAACACAATGTTTAATAATGTTCTCAGTGAGCATTAGTTTGATGCATGAGAGTCAGACGGCTGATTTGTTACAGCAGAGGTATCATTTGGCTGAATGTTTCTGCGACACCTCTATTAAATGCTCTGGCTTTGAGTACACACCGTAGGGCTAGTATCTGAATTGACGGACGTGGTTATCCCATCAATATTCATAATGGGAATGTAAGACAAAGACACAGAGTAAATGAACAGCTAACGCAGCATGCTCTGCAACCTGCTGAATGAGGAATGAAGGAGAAAATGAGGCAGCCCTGCAGAAATGATTGGCAAATGAGTATGAGCAGCCTTGTCATCAACACAGATTAATGTGTGGGACTTACGTTTGTTGGATGGAATGACGTGAAAGATTTGGCAAATGCCCCGATACCTGTCCATCAAAACAACTTTGGGATGAACTCCAACACAGCAGAAGAGGAAGCATCCACCCAGCAACCTTGGCTAGTTGCAGGAAGTGCTAATGTTTGCGAGCACAGCAGGAAGCTACATGTCTCCTTCTGAGTCATCATCACAACATGCAGCAGCTCCTATTGCAGCTAAAGGTACACAGTACTGAACAGTGGTTTCTTCTGTTCTGGGCACTGACTGTATTGCTCACTGCACTCCTGCTGGTAAACAACATTGTGGTCACCATGAGGCAAAATAAGACTCACAATCAAATGACAGCAGGAGTCAGAGCACTGACGACCTGTATGCTGTATATGACAAAACAATTTCACCTGATGTTCCATTCTGGCTTTTTATCCACTCGACAGGCACAGCTCCAGGGATGGCAGTGTCGGTCAGTCCATTATTTTGGCCCAGACTAAAGTGTCTCAACATCTATTGGATGGATTGCCATGAAATTTGCTGCACACAATCATGTCCTGTCAGGAATGGTGATCCCTTAACTTTTCACCCCGCATCATCTTTAGATCAGAATTTTTTATTAGTCCAATACTGTAGCTCAGTCCATAGGGACTTGGCTTGGGGACCTGAGGGTGGCTGGTTCAAGGAATGCAGTGTGGACCGGTAGCTGGATGTTGTTTTTTAGTCTTAGCGAGCAGTCAAAGTGCTTTGCAACACAAGCACCATTCACACACATTTTCATACACTGGTGGTCAAGACTATCATACAAGATGCCACCTGCTCATCACATAAACATTCACACACACCAGCGCAGTGATGGGATAGAGACAATTAAGTCCCGCCCACACCAGAGGACAAAACAATTCATTGCCCTCCATTGGCTTTGTATTGCATGAGGGTGCCTCCTTATCACTTCAGTCTGCAAGCAGACAACAGAAAAATGTCAAAGCTTCTGTTTGATGGGACGCATTACAAACAGGGCAAAGAAGCCAGAACTACATTTTTATAAACTGCTAAACCATAAAACTGAGCCTTTAAGAAGACAGAAGTGGGGTTCATTAGAAATGTACCTAACTTTCATGAGGCTGAAGCTATTGAATAAAGTGCAGTTGCTAATTTGGCCAGACAAACTGCAGAGGCTGAAGCTAATTAAGCTATGCAAAGCCTGGTTTTGATCTTCGTTAGATTAAGTGATGATCTTTCCTGTTGATTTGATAAAATAGTTGTAAATATCAAAGTGTGCCACTACATGCCATTCAGTGGGATCATTTCTCCAACATAAGCAAGGTAAGGAGAAGGGACACTGAGACAGACCAACATTATTGAGTCTGTCAGTGTGACAGACATGCTGAAATCTAATGTTTGTAGCCAGCTACAGGCACTTTGTCAGTGTTTTAGCCCTTGGTTGCGTATCAGGATATACTACTTCCTTACAACATTGCACCCTGAGCTTTGACCCTCTTGCTCATACATCCGTTACCTTGGAGATTAAACAAAACGCCAGTGGCAGAGCTTGCCAGATACGGAGGTCAAACAGGAGAATGCAGCTGTTGTTTCTTTGCAATGAATGTAGTCTAGTTTAAAAATGTTAAGTTATAGAATAAATTCCAACATACTACACTGCTTTAAAAAAAATACACTTTAATTACACATCACATCTTAATAAACAAATTATTCAAGTTGAAAATCTTTACTGATATACATTGTATAAGTTGTTGAGAACAAAAAATCAAAATTACACCAAATATTGAAGAAGAAAATTGATATCACGGCAACTCATGATGTGGCTCAGTAGTGTGTATGGCCCCCACGTGCCTGTATGCACTCCTGACATCGTCTGGGCATGCTCCTGATGAGTCAGCAGATGGTTTCCTAGGGGATCTCCTCCCAGACCTGGATCAGGGCATCAGTGAGTGTTCTCTGATGAATGCCAGTCAAGCTTCACAGTGTTGGGCTGTGAGCACAGGTCCCACTAGAGGACGTCGGGCCCTCATGCCATCCTCATGAAGTCTGTTTCTGACAGTCTGGTCAGAGACATGCACACCAGTAGCCTGCTGGAGGTCATTTTGTAGGGTTCTAAGAGTGCTCCTCCTGTTCCTCTTCACACAAAGGAGGAACTGGTCCTGCTGCTGGGTTGATGCCCTTCTACGGCTCTGTCCAGCTCTCCTCATGTAACGGCTGGTCTCCTGGTATCTCCTCCATGCTCTTGAGACTGCACTGGGAGACACAGCAAACCTTCTTGTGACCGCATGTATGAATGTGCCATCCTGGAGGAGCTGGACTAACTGTGTGACCTGACTGGGCTGCAGGTACCACCTCATGCTACCAGTAGTGACAGTTACACTAGCAGAATACAGAACTAGAGAGGAATCAGTCATGAAGGATGAGGAGAGAGTAACTGTCTGTGGCCACCACATGTAAAACCATTCCCTTCTCAGGGGTTGTCTTATTTTTTGCCTCTCCATTGCACCTGTTGTCACTTTGATTTGCACCAAAGCAGGTGAGACTGATTCACAATCCCTTTTGCTTCCTAAATGGACAGATTGATATCCCTGAAGGTTAAATGACTTGGTGTTAGACTGTGACCATTTTTTAAACAAACTTACAATTGCATTTCTGTCTTTATGTAGTTATGTTTTGTTGTCGGTAATCTTTATGAGCCATCAATTAGCTATCATCTGTCTGTGGCTCAGGAGATGGGATGCATCTTCCACTGTGCAGAGGATTGTGGGTCAAAATAGCCGGAGAAGCATGCTAGCTTGTATTCTGCAAAATCTGACCACATGTAGTATAATATACTGGTATATTTGGCATACTGCATTTGATGCACTATGTATTGGGACATACTAAATCTTTTTCTGGCATACTAAATATTATAGTGATATGGGTATTGGAAAGCATGGCATGTTTTTTTTTTCTGTTTCACCATTGTGTAACTTGTGGGAAATTACCCAGATTACTCAGACTCGTTGCAAATATGTGGCATGGATGTGGTAATTTATCAGGCATGCCAACACATTAACTGGATCTTTTCAAAAACTCAACTTGTGCCTGCATGCTTTTGTAATGTTATTGGCTTTATCTATCATATTTTCCATGGAGGCAGCTGATTAACTGGGTAATAAGAAAACTGATATCCCATTCAGATAGATCAGTAATTAACTTTATATGTTGTCATGTGTAGAGCGCCTGCTCCTCATCTCCTGTTTTGCAGTTCTGTTAAGTTAACCTTGGAAATGTAACGTGTGGTTCCTGTTCCACGAACCAGGGTGTGGCCCAGTTAGATAGCTAGCACACTGAAGTGTAAAGTATAACAATACTTAGATTACATTGTCTGAGAGTCTGCACCAGTGCACAATTGCCCACATTTTACAACTTATAACATGTCATTTAGGTCAAAAAATAATCAAGAGAAAGGAAAGTGTTTATTTTTATTCACATTCAAGTATTAAAAAACAAAACAAAAAACAATAGCCTTGAACAGGTCTGTAAAGTTCATAAAAAATTAAATATGAAAATATCAGAAACAAACAATAGGTTGACAAACACAACAGGACCTGTAAGAGAGAAAGCAACAGACGAGTAGAAAAGTAACTTGGTGCTTTGGTAAAGCACATCACAGCCTCTTGTGGTTCTGTAAACCTCGCAAATGTCTGTGTTGATCAGGATTATGACAGAACTGTAACAACAGACTAGAAACACAGGGAGGGATTTAAAAAAACAAAAAAAAACAAACAACAAACATGAAACAGCTGAGCTAAACCATGATCAAAACATCGATCTCAATCAATAATACAGGCAGAGAGCATACTATTTAAATAAACCCAAACATAACTGCTCTCCACCATCATAAATATCAGCATTTTGTTCAATGCTTCATATGCTGTACTAATCAGTGCAGGCATTACAACATTCATTCCTATAGACAAATAGTTATAACTATCATTGAATAAATATGAAAATAAACAGCAAAATCATCAATAAGGTCTGATGAACAATCAACCTGTCGTATGATTTAGACTCATTTTTCTTCTTTGGTCTTTGCACACCTGGTGCCCAAGACAGCAAACACTTCTTGTAATTAAATACTTCACTCCATGTAGAGCTGAAGGAATAAATCACTTCAGTCAGACAAAAACAACTGAACCCAAGCTGTCTTTTTGGAGTGTGTGTGAGGTCACGCAGGCATGTGGCATATCCAAACAACATCCTGCATTTCCCCAGCAGAGCTGTACAGTACAGTATGGTACAGTACATTTACTGAAGTGGCAGCAGCTTCAGTAAAACAAAAAAAAAAAGCACTCTGTAAATGTACATATGATCTTTTATGGGTGGCAGCCTTGTGGGTTGCTAATCTGACCAGTATTGGACGATACATAGCTTTACAACAAGGACCTCACACCATGAGTGATATTTATGAGACTGCATGACTCATGAATTCTCTTTTTTACCACAGCTGAACAGATACAATATCCATGCCAAAACACCATTATGGGTAGTAGCCTTGTGCGAGCTACTCCAACCAGTTTTGGATGGTGCATCAGCTTCCAGCAACAAGGAACTAACACCATAAGTGGTACTCACAGAACTACACGTTTTCAGAGGGGTGAAAACCTCCACCCCTCATTTACACTCACAAGTATAATGCCCATTGTCAAGGGCCTTGTCCTTGATATTCTCAGCTGTTAGCTTATGATCCAAATCAAGTAAGGCCTTCAGCAAGTCATTTAAACTGGCTTCTCTGCCCCTTTTCTCCATCCAAACCTTCAGCAAGTCATGGATCTTGTCATCATATTGAAGGCCCTGTCTGCTTTTGATCTCATTGTCGCTGATTCCAAGGTGACGGAAGAATCTCTTGTGAAGGTCGTAGTCTATTTCTTCGAAATACTGAAGGCAGTTCTTGAGAGATTCTTCACCTACAAACAAAGAAAGAGCTTCATTCAAGCACCCTAGCCTTGTTCAGGTATGCTGTCACCATTGTAGTAATGGCAACAGTGACTTAAGGAGGAGTGTTATATTTGAAGAAAGGAATGAAAAGAAAAATACTTTACCATTCACAGGAACAAGTGTAGGAAATGGCTCATCTTCCTAAATGACAAGAGAGAGGATCAATGATTAACATCCAACCAAGTGTGTTAAACTCTTCATGAGTCATAATTTGTAACACCTGGTGAATACAACTCATCTCTTATTCAGTTACTTGGCATGTCCAAAAATCCCATGCTCCCTTGCTTGAATTGAAAATTGTTTGCACAAAGAATACAAACAAGTATTTCAGGTTTAAAATATAAGGAAAGCCAGCCAATAAGGATATCTCTCTTCATGTTAATCTTTGACAGGTGTAATAAGGGACATGTGACTCATCAAATTCTGTTTCTGATAATATCAAAACAACTTTGAACAACAATTACAGGAGCAACTGTGTAACAACACAGACAAAGTAAAGAAGACATGTTTCACAGTGCGTAATTCACAACTAACCCTAACCACGGGGACAATGAAGCCTTCACTTAAATGTATATAAGTATTCACAACTTCCAGGAATCTGAAACATGACAGGGTGAAAAGAGGCAAGTTGAAAAGTTGTCTGAGACACTGGTGCAGTATTCATCACAACACCACAGCATATTTACCACAGTATATATGCAACTGAACTGCAGCTGAACAGATAGCTAACAGCCAATACTAGTTTTTAAATCAAAGGGTTGGTCAACAGAGCTGAGTGTAGCTTGTTATGCCCACATGCAGAATGATAGTGATGGAGTAGAGGAGCACATTCAGACCTGTGTGACCAAAGAGCTGTGAGTGTCTGTCGTCAAGACAGCAAAGCATTATGAAACAAACAAGTAGCAAGCAGATGAAAAGGAAGGAAGCAAAGAAGGAAGCAAGGATGGAAGCAGGGGTGGAAATGAGCTGTTGCTCTCACCCTGTTGGGCTGCCTGGGGACCATGGGGCTGGCTTGGTCACTGTCGTCATGTGTTTGTAGTTTAACGTGAAAACAGCCTACCTAGCTTGTGAGTTAACTTTTGTGAAGTGTTTGAGGTATGAGACATAAACGTACAAACACAAATCTTCGCAAAAGTCTGGCTCTGTGCGCAAAAATGTTCATGTGGGATCATATTTCAATAACATGGCCCAGCAGCACAGAAAATTGACCAGTCCTACTCCAGTACGTTTTGTAATTACACTGCTGCTAGATGGGCTCAAATGAATGCAGATTTTGGTTGTTTTAGTGTTTAATTACAAAGATATGATGACTATATTAGATTTTTATGCATCATAATGTTGTGTATTTGGATATTTGGATTGCCTACCATGGAGGTTAACGTATAAATTTGTTTGTACTGACAGTCATGGTGAAGAGATATTTTTAAAAATGCTTAATATTTTTTCTCGTGAAGTTAAAGACTGATATATTGATAGATAATTCCAGCATGTACCATACCACAGATAATAATGATAATCATAATTGTAAAGATGTAATCATTGAACTTCAATCTGATTCATAACTGAAATGAGGAAGAGAAAACTGTTTTCCTGTCGACAGCAATCCCAGTTATCAGAAATGCCATCTGATCACTGTACTTCCTAATTTAACTCATGGCCAAACAGAAGCCCAGACGCTCACTCTCACCTTGACGATAAGTGGAGCTTACTTTCATTTCCTGTTTCATGTTTAATAGCCACAGAAGAAGTAAAATATTCCAGAAAACATCACCTAACAAACTGAACCGTTAACTTGGGAGGACGTGTGAAGTCCTGCAGGTTTCATTAAGGTGTTTAATTTTGTGTTAAGAGGAAAAGCACTCAGGTAGGAGCTTGTTTTAAAACCTGCTTGATCCTCGAGTCGAAGTTGCACTTGCACTTTATTTTACGGCTGCGACTTACCATTTTTTTGCTAACTATTAGTCTGCTGTTTTTTTCCGATTAATTAATGATGTAAGACAAAATTGTAAATTGCTCATTTTGTCCAAAACCCAAATATATTCACAGAAAAATGCACCAAATACTCAGAATAGAGGAGTTGAGACTAAGGAATCTTTTCTTCTTCATATGAAAAATAACTTTGTTGAGTAATTGAGTAGAAAAGTAGTCGCTGGTTATTTGTCTTTCAACCAAGTAATCAATTAATCCACTAATTACGTCAACTCTTCCATAAGTTGCACTGGGAATAGGTCAACTTCAGGTGTCACTGGATCTCTGGGGAAAGTAATACTGTAAGTCAACTCACTGGTTGGCCAGTAACACCAGTCAGCTGTCTGCTTCTGTCTTGTGTTATTGGCTCTGTAGCACCATATTTTTGTGAAGCAGACTTGTCTAATGTGCTGAAATAATGATTTTAATGCTGCAGCGTTTCGTTAACTAGACCTTCATTAGGCTAACGACCTAGTTACCGAAACGTTGCAGCATTAAAATCATTATTTCAGCACGTTAGACAGCTTGCAGGGGTTTTTCTACAAGATGTCTGCTGCTCCTCCCTCTCCTGTGCACCTGATTGGAAATAGATGTGCAAAATATTCCTTTGTTTTGTGAAGTAGACTTAATACTGACACCAGTGACGCTTGAAGTAAAAGGTGAACTCAGACACTAAAATTAGGACTGTAAAGCAAGATGTTTTGGTACCATTTTTTCCTTCCTGATACCGATTCTGATGCCTCAACTTGCGTATTGGCTGAGACAGAGTGCTGATCTAATACAATTGCAATTAAAAAAAAATGATACACATATACATATAATAAAAAATAACAGCTGTGGGGATGTGAAATGATTGCTATCACTGTTGTTGGACATGGCTCAGGTTAAATCCTTTTTAAAACATGATCAGACACATGCACAGAATGAATATTGCCAAATTGCTGATATTTTGCTAACGGCTATCCTTCCACTATTTTAATCAACTGAATTCTTCTTTGCAGATTTACAACAGTAGTTGACTGTGGCTGCACAGTGCCACTCGCTTTGTAGGGTGCTGAATGGAATAACTGATTTCTAGGAAAGCTGATGTTTAACCCTGTTAAACCTGGGGCGACATCACTTTTCTTGAGCTGCTTTCAGACACCTTTTGCAAGTGCTCAAATCTTTGAACCCCGAGCAAACTGGTGCACTTTATTTCAAAAACATGGGCAAAAAGGCAACAGGC
>JAPZEB010000022.1:6924344-6934657 GCA_029783705.1 Chaetodon striatus
GATTTTTTGTTGACCCGTGTGATGTGGTGAGCTGTCAAATTTCCGTGTGTCACCACCAAACAGGTGGTTTGTAATTCCGGCACATATGGTCCGATCTGAACCAAATTTCACTTCTTTTGTAAGGCTCTATGCCTCAAGTCATGACAATTTCATGTCATGGTGATTGCACCACCTACTGGCAACAGGAAGTAACACTTGTCAGACAATTATCTTTTGATGCACCTGAAATTTACATGGTGTAGTCTCCAATTAATTTACAGCAATATGACATATCATAAGTTTGTTCTCTAGCACCACATAGTGGACACAGAGAGTGATACCAGATGAGAAACAGGTAATTTCAGTACCCTCACTCAATGAATGATATACCATCTCACTGCTGCGTGCAGTGTCTGACTTTTACAGAAAGGAAAAACCGCATCGTCCGGCATCCTGCCAAGACTCCCGAGTTGCGCAGAGGTGCTTGCAGCTTTAATTCAACTTTGAATTTTTGCCTTCTGTACACACAAACACAAGGAGGAAAACCTTGGATAATTCATCAATTTATGTATTAGCCTAACATAAACAATAGCTACAAATTAAAAAGGTTTGTGGATTTTTTCGTAATTAGTTTAATGATTTGTTGATCTACAAACATGCAGTGTCGTTTTGAACCTCTAGTATCAAACTGGGGCCGCTTGACAGCAAATTCCAGGGCTACTTTTGTTACCAGTCCACCCCTGTCTTTTTGTGTCCTCCTCTCTGCAATGATTTAATGGCACCCCGCTGCAAAATTAGTGCCACCATCAAATTACCGCAATGAACAACTCCTAATGTTTACATAACAGTAACCCAGATTCATTCACATTTTCTTGTGCAAATTTTCTGGAAATTTCATTAACATTTGTGCTAAATTTGGACTGGCTCATGTTGCTATAAAGGTTCTCTAAAACTGCTGTGTTGGTGCTCTGTATGATAAATGATATTGATCCAACCTGGTGACCCAATATGTAAAAGGCAGTGTAGACTCTCCTCCTCTGAAACTGTCATGTCTGTTTACTGTATGTGTGTGTGATTTGATGATGATTTGAATTCTGCTCACAGCTCCAATAAACACTTTTATTTCTTCCTCCTATCTGTCAAACCCTAACTAATCATGACGGTAGGATTAAAACAAATCATAAAAAAATGATTGCAAATAATATTTCACCTGCGTCTGACGGCAATACCATGACTTTAAAGAGTGCTGGTGGCCTTGAGGTAGGACAAGCATGTTTGTGACTGGTTGTGAAAAAGCAGTTGGGTAAAATCAATGAGTAACACTCTCTTCTGGCTTAACAACTACTGTCAAGGTGCTCTTGAGTGAGGATTTCTACCTCCTAGCTGCTCCAGTGGAGCTGCTCAGTGGCTGACAGAAGACTGTTGTTACAGCGGGCAGCTCCCAGGTGTTAATGCATGTGAATGTGATGCAGGCTATTTGCTGGAACACATGTCTCCCTAGATGGATAAAGGTTAAAAAAAATATGTGCGGCAAACGTGGTGAACAGCTGGATCTCTGTTGTCTGCGTTTAGCATAAATCTGATGAAAGAAAGAAAGAAAGGAAGAGTGTCCTCTTGGCTCTATTAATACACAATGCAAGCTCAGGAGAGCTGGCCCCTGCTGTCAGTGGACACACTCCAGGAAGGTTACATAAAGGTTGAGCGAGAAAGTGAAACGTCCCCCCCCCCTCCTCTCCCGCAGCTCCGGATCCTCACCTCGGCCACAGCCGTGTAGACCTGCAGAATCTGCTCGTGGCCTTTGACCTGGCGCACGCTGATTTTGCAGGAGAGCTGGGCGGTGGCAGGGCTGTATCTCTCCAGAGAGAAGGCACAGTGCAGGGGCTGCTGGTTGCTGCACCACACTTGGGGGAAGGAGAACTCCTGAGGAGGCACAGAGAAAAAAGAGGGACATCAGAAACATAACACGGTAACATATGCTCTAAATGAGATGATTCAGCTCCCTGCTCTACATGTGACCACACTGGCACATGCACAGCCACTTACACATTGCAAGATAAAAGGTAGGAGTTGGCTTTGAAGTCTCAATGATTCCTTGGCTTGATATATTTATGCATGGAAATAACTATTGTTGAGGAGAGAGAGAAGAAATCCATTTACAAATACAGCCTGATTCCCGGTACGGCAACTCTGACAGCAGCGGCAGCATGCTCGCTAAGTACTGTAAGCGATATACGTGGGAATATGGGGAACAGGGAAAAGACTGCCTTTGATGTATAATTAATTTCCAGAGAACGGGCACATCTGTGGGGAAATGTCCTTGACCTCTGCTACACTCCGTCTCTGCCATATCTGCATATTAAAAGTGACCTGTAGATGATTTTTAGTGAACACCGCGGCATTAAAAGCGGCAGCCGGCGTGCCTACTGATGACTTAACCCTTGTGGCTTTGATCTTGGCTGCCCAGTGCAGCTCGCAGCAGCAGATAATGGAGTCGGGGAGCTGGTGGCTGAGGGAGAGGGGGAGGGGTGATGGACGTGGAAAGCTGGGATGCTCTTTAGCACTAAAAGCTGACTTGATGTATGGCACGGTGCTCGGCTATTATTCTACACCTGCTCCACCAAAGCAGGTTCGCGGTGCCTGCCTTCCATCCCGAGGCCCTCATAAATAAGGCTGCGGAGAGGGTGGGTGTCTTTGAAACAGAGCTTTCACCCCGCATTCAGATGTTTAAGCAACAACAGCATACAGTGGGGACACAGCTCAGCTGCTCAGCAAATGGCAACAACAGGTACAAAGCAGCATTCACTGTCTGCTGCGGAGCGTTCGATCTAATACTGTTTGCATCTTAATGCTCCTGCGAGCAAAACAAACACAAAGCTATTAATCTCACGTCACGTCCATCTTTATGATCCTAGGGAGAGAAATGTGGGCGACAGCAGGTTGCACGCTAAAAGAGCAGCTTTAAAGCACAAAATGGTGCACACAAACACAAATATAAAGTGAGCCAAAGCCGTATGAATGTTGTGAACTGAAGAAAAAGTTATTTTCATCAAGCCAGATTTGACTTGACTTGTCTTCTTTGTTGAAACACATGACAACAATGGCTACCAAACATTAATGCCTAATACTCTATGAAGGATTACTGCCTTTTAGCTGTATGCTTCCAAGAACCAGTCAAGATGCGGTTAGCGTTTACATTCATGTCTGTGAAAACATGGATGCCTTACACACATCTTTCCCTCAGCAGCACCGAAGATCTATACAATCAGCACAGTTTCAAGATGGACACCCAAGATTAGTGTCACCATTTCAGTATCTGATCAAATGTCTCCCCTTCTGTTCCTGAGTTATGATGTTGAATAATGACTAGAAAAGCGTTTTTGCAGAACATTATGATGTCACAGTGAAGTTGACCTTTTGATCATTTTATCCTATTAGACATTTTGTCATAATTAGTGTATGGAATCAAGAATTATGGCCCAAAACATGTTCCTTCCTTAGATATTGTGTACATGAAATTACATGGACGCAAGGTCACAGTGACCTTTGACCACCAAAATCTATTCAGGTCACTGTTAAGCCAAAGTGGACATTTGTCCCAAATTGGAAGAAAGTCCATCTGGGTGTTCTTGAGAAATCACGTTCGCAAGTATGGGAAGATGAGAGACAGACAGAGGTATGTAGGTACGTATGGACAGACAACCTGAAAACATGATGCCTCTGGCCATGGCTATCGCCAGTGCTGAGAAATAACTATGACTGCCCAGCTTACCTAATGAAGAGGTCCATGGTATAGGTTGGCAGCCTGAAAAGCATCACAGGTACTTTGATTGTGAGTATAAAACCTTTAAAAACACATGGATGACCTGATGAAGTCGAAACACGTTGGTCATCTATGTATTAATAAGAGATTTTTACTTAACATCCTCCTTGGATGCTCTTCAGAATGCCAATCTAGACCATGGACTTCTATATTAAGTTAACTGGACAGCCATTGTTTATTATTCTTATGCGCCTTGAAGCACCCAATTTTTTTTTACAATTACCAACACCCAGTTTCTTGACCCAGTGCAGCACTCCCTATTTATTCTTGGCAATTAAAAACATTTCAGCTGTCAGACTTCCCATTTTTCCTGACTGTTTCACTTATTGTTGTGGAGAGAATTTATAGAATAACACAATGAACAGTACATGTCTCATAATTTCGAGTCTTGTTGCACTTTTGATCATCACAAAAACACATTGTCATCAGTCTAATACAAGTGTTTGTCATACTGTAAAACATTCTGCCCCTATAATAATTACCCTGTCTTCTAACAAGCTACCGCTGAATTAATTATTTATAAAATATTTTAACCTACATTATATTCAAAGTGGGGATTAGACCAAACACAGATCTATGATTTTTTTCTTCATTACATTCATAAATGCTGATCATAATTTATTATAAAGTAAGAATATTATAACCCTTTATTAATTAAATATTACATCAAATAAAATATGACTATATTGTGAAAAATCTGATTAAAAAAAAATCATTTTTTTAAGTAAATGGGTCTCAATGTGCTAAAAAAAAAGAGATAGTTAACACTGCTTTTTTATACTTAAAAGGCTGGTATAGGTTGGTACACTGCTTTGAGATTGAAGTTGACTTCAGGGGTGGAGCCAGATGTTCTAAACATTGGGGGCTCAGCCCGATGCTAGGGGGGTGAGGGGCATGCTCTCCCAGAGAATCATCAGTTTTCGGCAGCTATATGCATTATTTTTCAAGCCATTTGAAATAACAGAATGCTGAAAAGTCTGTACATCATTTGGTAAAAATGTGATAGTTGCCAAGGGGAAAAAAAATCATTCTGTTGAGCTTACATCCTATTATGTATCTAATTATTCTCCAACTGTCTTTATCATTCTGAAACCAAAAACACAGCAAATGTTGAGGATGACAAATTTTCACTCCTGCCACCTAAAAAGAGACAATAATTGTCTGATGTTACTTTTTTTTCTGTTACATAACATGGATAGTGTATGAATTTGGTGTAAACAGCATTGATATCTAATAATATCTATTTTTGTTTTACTATGCTGAAGTCAAGTTCACAAAATGAATGTTTTGCTGACAAATCTGCCACATTTGAATCTATGCCATAATAATCTGGGCTGCTCTGCAAATCAAGGATCCACAGCAATCCCAAGTAAATATGGCCTTCAATACTCTGCATTGAATATTAGACCAACATTTACTCAGTTTCATTAGATTCCCAGCAAACAATGAGATGTTGAGGGAACGCTGTTTGAACATCCAATAATGATGTCCCTTTATGGTTCAAAAAGTGACATTTCAGCCAACTTTATTTGGCAGTGTCGTAGCAACATTGAAACATGATGTAAACACAACCAAAGGAAACTAGCATTGACCCACACAAGACTCAAACCCGTGTCTCATAGCTGAACACCCAGAGCTTTACCCATTTATCCACCAGAACACAATCTGACTATGTGAACTATGTTGCTCTTTATTATGACATCACCTGACCTTCTGGCAGAAAGTCATGAAGGCTGCTTCTCTCATGTGATCGAAGACAGCTTGGAGAGAGACTTTTGGCACTGTCAAACACCACAGGCTTAAAACCATAAGACAGAAATATAATTTACAAATAGATATACATAAGCGGCATAATCATCATTTTAATGTTCAAAAAATGGGCATCAAGTAATGCTGGTCTTTGGATGTGGAATGAACGTCACAATTGGACCATCTAATCGCAACCATTTTATAACCATACAAATAAACTGTCAATTTGAGAAAAAAAAAAGGAGGAATAGCATAGATTTGGGATCTTTGAGAAAACATTTGGGGCTGGAGCCTCAGAGCCCCTCCCCCCTGCTCTGCCCCTGGTTGAGTTTGTGTGTGAAATTGAAAATTAATATCATTTTGTTCTTCATGAGTGCCTTATTAGAGAGCGTACCAGTTTACCATTACAGTAAAATACACCCCACAATCTGGAGAATCTCTAAATAACAAGCCTAAACACACCACAGCCCCCCTCACACAGTTTGATTGATAAGTGACCCCTGGGAGGAGCGGGGCAGACACACCACACTAATTACCTCTACGCAGCAAAAACAGGATCTTGCAAATTAGTAGTTTAGTATCCGGGATACAGGCTGGTTTCATTTAATATCTTGTACGTTGCTGCCATGGTTACCTGACATGTGGTAAAGGGTTTGATGCTCCACAGGAACTGGGGTACATCTTGGATGGACACCTGGAGGCTGAAGGTGTTCGCTCGGAAAGGCAACATCTTTGGCTCCTCGAGGAGCTGACCCCCTCTGGTCTTCTCTGCAGCCACCACTCCCTGGAGGGTTAAAGAAAAAACAAAGGAAGAAGAAGGGAGGAAAAGGAAGGGAAGAGGTCAGACAGAAAAAGGGGGAATATAAAAGAAAACCAAAAACAAGAGGGGAAAAAGAGAAATGAGATGAATGTGAGAGAAAACTAAGAACACAACAATGCTTTCCTTTGAAGATACAGTACCTTTGCATATCAGCAAAAGCACCTGTTGCAAATCCCCTCCTCTGCCACATCCACTAATTGACTCATCACAAATATTAACACAAAATAGGCCGCCAAGAAGTGACGTCAAGTCTCCACTGAACAAATCATACAACTCATGCTCACATTAGCATCACATTTGCCGCCTCAACATGACAGATTGAGGCTTGAATTTAATGCTGGGGAAACGTGTGTCGGGGGGCAAACGTCCATCTCCCAAATTGAATTTGTGATGATGAAAGAGCACTTTGATTGTCGCTTGCAGGTATTCATCTGTCATCATTGTTCAGCGTCCCGGTGGGATGGTTCAGTGTCTGGCCCGTCTATCCTTAGCCATCTCAATCACAAAGGGAAAAGACAGGGAACAGAGCTGTGACTAATGCCAGGCCACGCTGATTGATTCTGACTGAGTCTCCGTGCGTGCAGCAGCTTGGTTATACATGCGTGTGTGTATGCACTTTTCTGCATGTGTTTGCAGAAAAAAAGCGTGCCCAGGGTATTTTGCATATTGTTAGTGTTGTACAGTGAAGGTGTGAAAACAATCAATTGTTGGCAAAATGCAGATGAAAGATGTTCATATGAAAACAATGTGGCAGCAGGGAGCCTGAAAAATGGTGTTTCTCTGTGCCATCTGCCTCTGTCTTTCAAAATCTCAAGACACTCAGCTGCTGGACAACACTGGATTTCTTTGGTTTTCCCCTAAAGCATGCAGCTAGCTTGGATCTGTGATAATGTTCCCTCGTTTGAACTCGTTTGAAGCCGTCAAGACTCCATGATTGAAGTTCTGTGTAGACTGTGATTGCTGCTGATCTGCTGTTTGACACATCACACACAATCGATGTGTCTTAGATCATGTTTTACAGCTTTGGGAGTGTTGCAATGTCAGCCAAGAATGAGAAATCCAGACAGACGAATTGCAAAGTTGGTGAAGTTATTTTGGTGGTCCAGAGTTCCAGAAGTAAAAGTTCTGTTTATTTCCTGCATAGGTAATATGAGTTGACTGTCACCTTGGCGCTTTTCTTGCTAGACTTGGAGCTTTTAAGCTCCCTTTGGTGAGCGACAAATCAAGTGACTTTTTTGGTAGAGACCACTTCTTCACTCTTGAGGAGAGTAGCTGATATTTCCCGGTGAATATGCTCTCATGTGGCTCTGGCTCTCTGGACCGACTGCATTCACTGAGTAGAGGAGAGCAGCAGCACCTTCAGTCGGCCAATCAGCAGCCACACAGACAAAGAATTGAATGTGCTTTAATGTACCTAACAACAAATCACTGATCTCCATTGTTTGTCCAGAGAACTCCTTCTTTGTGAATATTCTACGGTAAACAATTTAACTTGACTTTTTGAGGGAACCTCTTATGCTTTTCTTTATTTTCTAAATTAAACTCTAAGTCTCAAATAATGAGGTAACATCTCTAAAAATAATCCCTGTGGGCAAAAACCTCAGGCTACAGACCGTTGTGAATACCCTGCTTCCAACGCTTTTTTCTACTTTGGCTACGAGATGATGTCCAACCATGACAGATTTCATCATGTGCTCCATGCCATATACTGTAAATAAAGATGGACGACATGCCTCCACTTGTCGCAGAGCCTACACTGCTTCATGTAGCTACATGCTAAGGTTAGGGAAACATGTGATCTTGGCTGCTGATACTGATAATGTCTCCCAGATTTCAGTTCATATTCCTGCTGGAAAATGTCTGATTGTCTGTCTGATTGAAAGCTTTTATTTTTTAGTGCCGCTATTCTCCGTTACAGTCATTCCCCATCTGCAATGACGGTGCAGAGATGCCGAGATGTGGAAAGCCTGGAAACACTTGACCAATCAGACCAGACTGGGCTTTTTTAGAAGGGGGGGTTTACAGAGATGCTCGATAAACAGGGCGTGTCAGACACAGGGTGAATACAGGTGTTCAGCACAGACAGTGTGAGGGAAATACAGGGTTTTTGACCATTTAAGCAGGTAAACATGTTCTAGTAGAGACCTTAAATACAAGTATGGACCTGAAATGCATTATACATCTCTTAAGGTTTCATGTTTTCACAGAATTAGCAGAGAGAGTGAGTTTACTCCAGTGTCAGAATTCTCAATTTGTGATATTTCAATTACACAGTCCATATGACAGCCTTCATAAAAAGTTTAAAGTTAGATTGATAGATTGATAGATTACTGTAATGCCCTTTCAGCTGGACTTCCCAAAAAGACAACAGGTACACTCCAGCTAATTCAGAATGCCACAGCGAGTGCCAACTGCGAGTAGGAAAACAGAACACATTACACCTGTATTGAAAACACTCCACTAGCTACCTGTACAGTACAGAGTTGATTTCAAAATATTAATGTTTTTTTTTTTTTACAAGGCCTTAAATGGTATAGCTCCTAAATCTATTTCTGACCTGTTCAATAGCTCAACCAGATCCCTCAGATCATCAAACATGTTTCCTAAATATACCTAGGATTAAAACTAAATCAGGCGACAGTGCATTTATTCACCATGGTGCTGTTCTCTCGAACAAACTGCCTGATAACCTGAGATCTGCTGCAAATATATCATCCTTTAAAAGCAGTGTCAAAACACTACTTTTCTCTAAGGCTTGTGGTTGTTAGTCTGTGTGTGTGTGTGTGTGTATGTGCACGTGTACATGTGCCTATGTGTGCCTTATGTAGTCTATTTGTGAGTGCTGCCCGTGTTCTGTGTGCAAGTGTATGCACAGTTTGCTTTGCTGAATGGTTATTTTACTCATATATTGTATTCTATATGTATTGTATATGTTCTCTATCTCACTGTTAAATGATTTTTATGGTTTTTCTACGCAGCAGCAAAGTTTACCTTTGTATGGAATGTGCTGTAATAATAAAATTGACTTGACAGGAACATTGATATTACTATTGTATTATTCATAGCAGCTTGAAAAATAGCTAATGACAAAACTAATTAGAGCTAGTTATGTTTAGCTTGACTTTTTAAACTTATTATTTTTTTTTTAGAATCTTGTATAGTCTATATATATGCTAACAGTTACATTATGACATTGCAAATGTGGAAATTGCATGTGATATAATCTAGCCACTGTTTGTGCAGGCTTTGGCTACTTTCCACTGAAAATAATTAGAAGCACTGGTGGAGACACTTGAAAGGCTTGGATGGGCATGAAACTCTCCTGGTTGAATCATCAGTAAAAAAGATGAGTGACTGTAAAAGAAAGTATTTAGTTGGATAACATGTCTAAGGTAAGTGTGACTGGAGCAGCTGATTACAGCACAGCCCAGTAAATGTGGTTTTGATGATTAACAGGTAAAAGGATTTCTAGCTGTCTTGTGACATCTATATTACAAGTTGTTTTAAGCAAAAGCTGCTAACAGACAGTTGGAAGGTAAATGCCTTTTCATATATAAGATTGTCAGTGGGCAGATTTACATGTGGCGATGCCACTGCAGTAATGGCAGCTTGTTTATTTCCACCTACAGCCCATTTAGTCTGTACATTTGACAGTTTACCAGCAATGACTGTGTGCTTAGCCACAAGGGTATCATAGTATTCAGAGCCATCTGCCATGCTGAAGTGACGTAAAACACACTCAGATATGAATGTGGAAAGATTCCAAATGACGGCCAAGACATACATCTAAACCTATGTTGATATAAATTAAAAATACCATTAAAAGAAACTCTGAAATAGGAATTTTAAAAAAAGCCTCAGACAGCTCCTATAACACTGCAACTCTGTCCTGGCAGAGTGAAGAGCATTTTCAAATAGTTTTTATTCTTAATTTTTTACTACATT
>JAPZEB010000022.1:6947619-6958294 GCA_029783705.1 Chaetodon striatus
GGGATTTGTAGTATTAGCGGTGAATGCGCTGTATAATACTGGCGGGCCAGCTCTAGTAGTCATTTGGTATTGCCTCGCGGGCCAAATATAATTACACTGTGGGCCAAATTTGGCCCGCGGGCCAGAGTTTGACACCCATGATCTACGTCATCAGCCTGATCTGAATAATTTTTCCGGAACTTTGAGGTGCAGTGGAAAAGCAAACCACACAGATTACTAGGAATTCTTTTACCCAGGTAAATAAGTTCCTGGTAATAAAAGTTCCTGGGAATGTTGGTGGAAAAGGGGCTAAGTGGGTGAACTATGAATGGTGTGAGGGGCAGGTGATTGTGGAAGATTTAAAAAACAGCGTGCGGCAATAAATAATAAATACAGCATGTTTTCAAAGTCAAAATGTTTGCATAATCGTGATTTCAGTTTTGACCAAAGTAATTGTGATTATGACTTTTTCCACAATCAAGCAGCCCTACTCTATATATGAAAATAGGGGGTTGAAATTAGTGGTTGAGCAGATAAAAGCCAAAGCACACCGGCAGCAAATGGTGCACGTCAAAAACTACGCCCATGTACAACCCCCCACCAGCAGCAGCTAGATGCACCTTGGTGCTTTACGCCACTGTCCTATTTCCAGCCTCACCACCCCCGGGATTAAATGCATTTGCATTTTTCCCTCAGTCGCTCTTTGCTTGTACATGCCAGCTCCCATGACACACCACGCCGCAGCAGTGCCAGTGTGTTTTTAGTTTAATTTACAATAAGTTAGTAGCTTTGAGCATATCTTAAGCAAATAGCACTGCATTTTCTTAAGGTACAAAATCTATCCTACATAGATTATGTGTTAGATGGATCGTGGGTGAAATGTATACATTAGATGGTAATTAAAATGAGAAATGGTCTTGCTACTGTATAATCACATTTTATAGCCAACAAATGGTACCAAGTGAAGCTATGGCTACATGCTCTGAACATTGATTCCAACACACCAAAAACATGCTCAAATCAAAGAGCTCAAAAGGGCCGTCTGTTCTAGCATTGTGTACTAGACTACTACTAAAAAAAAAGAAGAAAAAGAAACTTGCAACCAGGACTAAAAGAATTTTTGTTTTGGTCTCAGTACAGGGGTACCAAACTGACCCTGGCAAACACTCTCAGAAAGTAACTGTTGCATTAATTGAAGATGAAGATCCATTATGTGGCATCTTTGCTTGAGGTAAAACAGTGATGCATGCACAGGCTGCTGCAGCTCTTGAATATTCTTTATATCAGCCATCTCCATCGTTTAGAAAAACATTATTCAGGACAAAGGCAGACGATGTAGAAAGCAGGCAAATCCGGCTGTTCTTCCTCTAAATAACAAGCTCTTTTAAGCACTGACAACCACCACAACAGCCAGGGGCAAACCTGTGGTATTCATTATTCTGACCCATGCTCGGCTTGCCAAAACTTTACGTCAGATTTCCATTTACATTACCGCCTGAATGAATATTCTCTTCATTATTTGCCCCTTCTCTTGTCTTGTTATCATCTCGCTGGTTCCTGCTCAAAAACACGAGCAAATAATGCAAAGTGACGACAGCGATTGGGCTTGTTATGCCTTTGGGTTTGGGATTAAGCTCTTGGGACTTCATCCAGACCAGTAAAAACAATCTCTCTCGCTGGAGGGAGAAAAAAAGAAAAAGCTGACATTGTTGGAACCCATACACATAAAGAGCTGGAAAATACAATGTGTCCTGTTCCAAAGCATTAGAGCGAAGCTAACAAGAAAGGCAAAATATTGTGTGAGAGTTGCACCGCTTCGTTGTGTTTAGTGTTGATGGTGTGTGTGTGGATGTGTGTGTGTGTGTTGAGGAGGCAAATGGAGAGTCGTGGTCAGCAGAGAAACAATCTCCATGACTCTCCTCCTAAATGCCTCACATCTAAATTCACCATGCCATGTCTTTCCTGATCCACTAATCGATACTGCCCTTGTCTAACGGCCCCTTATACACCCCTCCCCCCCCAGTTGCAACACCCACAACCACCACCACTCCCACACTGACTGACAGCAGCCATGCCTCTTCCTGGCAATTACATGCTGTAATTGTTTCTTTATTTTCCTCCTGCCGGACCACCGGTGTTACCTCGGTGTGGCCTTATGTCACCCTCTGAACCCACAGAGAGCATAAGGCTGGATCAATGAGCTCACCCACAAAGCCCCAACAGTTTTTATGGCTCACACATAACTCACCTGACAAGTGTCATGCTGACTAACAGGACCTTTTACCACATGAAGCACATATATAAAGGTCAGCAAACAGAGGGAGATAACAGAGCCAACAAGCCATGGCTTCTTATGTCAAGGAACATGACTTTAAAGTCCATGTATAAACCCACTGTCTTACACTGAGTGACATCCGTAACTGTATGGAAAAGTAAAATAAGGGAACATAAAATACAGGGACACAACAGCATGACCTGAACATCTTCAGGGTAAATAACTTATCTTGATGTCAAATGACAACTAGCTGGCATACTGGCAGTGAGAAAATACTGTAAACTATGCTCAGATGCGTTAAAGCTACAGTTAGTAACTTTTATGAAAATAACTTTTTGTCATATTTGCTGAAACTGTCATAATATTTACACAGTAACACATGAGATAGATCGTGTTTGAAAAAAAAAAATCATGTTGCTCCTCCTTGTAGGGCTTCTAATGGCATTTTCTAGCCGTTGAAAACAACCAATCAGAGCTGAGCAGTCTCAAACACAGCTGTCAGTCATGTCAATCAGTGCTCCTGAATTGTGGTCAAACTGTCAAACTAGGCAGCATTGATCAAATATGAATCAAGATGCTGTTACTGCATTGTCTGTTTCTCACCACAAATGAAGCATAACCTTAGTTCAGGCAGGACACCATATCAAGCTCAGCTCACATCCCAGCTACATCAGCCGATCTCAAACAGCCCAATCAACTGATGGAGCAGCTGATTGACGGAAGTGAGTCAGCTGAGAGATCGCATGATTCCTCTTTATGCAACCAATTGGAATCTTATTCAAGGTGCCCTGTTTTAACTGCTTTGGCCTACCTACTGTTGCTGCTTCCTCTGCAAGCCGCTTTGCAAATGCTGTGTCTGATTAATCAATGTAATTTCTGTTTGTCATTGATGCTTGCTCTGTTCTGTTCCCCGTGGGGTCTTTGCTGCTGCTCTCCAGGGAGGCAGGGAGGTTTGCTTTCTCTGCTTCAAGGCTTTCCATGCAGGAATGTGGAGGGGCGGAGAGGTGTGCTCTGTGTACTGGTGTACTGTTTAGCTGTAAAATGAGAAATCCAGCCATCATGTTGAAAACAGCCAAGTGAAAATGGTGATTCAAGAAATAGATCCTTTTTGTTGTTCTTGTTTGTTCTTGTTCTCAACGATAATGTATTTTATGGGCGGAGCCCAACTGGTGGCAAAAGTGACAGTAACATAATGGTGTCAGTGTGAGTGCCAAATAAAATGTTGTGTGTCTAACTTGCTGTGGGAAGTTTGTTGATGAGGTGGGATGTCAGGCGGTTTGAGATCAGGCCCTTGGCGAAATCCTGTTGTTTTCCTCTGGAACTGTGAAAGACGTCCACACCGCAACATGTTTTGCCCTCTAGACTGCTTATTGGTGGCTCGCAAACCAAGTTTAAAGGTACATGTACCACCACACACTGTGTCAGTGTGTAGATACTGCCCTTATGAAGTCAACAAAAGCAGTCCGGCTTTGTATTATTGGTGCTATTTATTGGCTATAATTTTAATTATCGGAATAATACATAATAATCAATATGTCCCATTATTGGCTGATAATCTATCAGCCCCATATAGGATCATGCGTACCTTGTTTTGAGGTGAAATTTGCAGGCCAGACAACCAAAACAACAAGCCAAAGGAGGCTAAAAGGCTCATTTGATGTGAGGGAAATTGCAGAGTTTGGTATTCATTCGTTGTAGTCCCACACTCTAGACTTCATCCATTGTTAATATAAAAATATTGATTTGTGCAGCTTTAAGGTTTATGGCAACATAAGCCTGCAGCTGGTTGAGGTATTTGCTGTAGTTGCATAAGATAATAAAGAAACAGATGGGTCTCATGTGGGATAAAGTCAAAGGAAAACACACAGGTTCATTATGATGTGCGGACACATCGGATCCTACTTGTCTGATTAATGATTTAGTTTCTTTCTTGAGCTGCTACATGAAAAAAGATGCTACTTTGGCATGTAAACAACTAAGGAGTACGGTGGTAACATACTTCCACTTCCCATATCTTACTGTTGAATCTAATCTGAAGTGAGACAGGAAGTCAGTAGGTGGAAAAAGGTTCCATTTAAATACTGATTCAAGTAAAAAACAATTAGCTCCTGTTATTTATGGACCCAGTGCATTGATTCCAGCCTTCAGAGTGGTGACGCTAGATGGTGACGTTACAGCAGGATCTCAGTAGCATATATTTTTAACTTTGATGCCATGACTCATCGTTTCTGGTATTTACTTTGTCTACAAATCTGCAGGTCAGTATCATTTAAAGTCTCGTCTTGAGGTGGAGCAGGATGTGTACTGCAATCAGAAACAGTGGAAATAGTGAAGTCTGGTGGGTTTACCCTGCCTTCATTCCTGTTGACATTTAGCTGCAAAAAAACAATAGAGCCATTGAGGAAAAAGACAATGGAGGATATATGCGCCATGTCTGAGGCGAGCTAAGATCTTGATGGGCTGTATAGCACTTGACAGGTGTGGGCCTGCAGCTCTCACCTCCCATTTGCTGTCCTGGGTTTTCCTCTTGAGCTGGATGTTCCAGTTCTCAGTGTCCACCTCGGCGCAGTGAGCGATGGTCATGGCCACTGGGCAGAAGAGGTCCAGGCCCGGAGGACCGTACATCACCTCTGGGCCGAGGAGGATTTCGCAGCCTTCCAGTGTTTGGACACTAAACATACCGTGACACACACACAGGCACACACACAGAGAGAGAATGAGACACATTGTAAAAACTACATAAAGAAAGTGGTTCTGTAGAGAAAAGATACAGCCTATGTGAGGGCTGTACTTATTTTTTTTAACATCACTAACATGATCCATAATCTATGAAAAAAAAAAAAAGAAAAAAAAACTTCTCCCATTGAAAAAACAGATCAGTCACATTGTGCCTGGTGTTTCAACATGGCAGCATCTTTCTTGCTGTAAGCACTGTTAAGATTGTAGGCGCTGACATTTTTTTTATTTATTCTCAGAGCCATTATTTGTGCCTAATATCTTGCTTTGAGCTGCTGCTGCTACATGAAAAACTCTTGTGGACTCTTGCTCCTCGAGTTAAAGTTATTGCTACACAGCCAGGCTGCAGGACTTTGTTCTAGCACAGGTGAAAAAGTCATTGCAATTTGCTGGCAAGTTGGAGTGAGCTCATTAAAAGCAGCTCACAGCAAACAGGTCTTGCCAGTGGATGGTGGCAGCAGCAGCAGCAGCAGCGGCAGCGGCTGGTTTTCAGAGAAAAAAGGGCAGGCGGGATCATGATAGAGGAGATCAATGCCTCAACAAAGCTTTGTAAGCTCACATCAGTCATCACCGATCAGAGATCTGAGTGTTGATTTGTTAAGATTTCCTTCTTTGAAAGAGGAGTGATTTATAGTTGTCTTGGGAGCAGCAGCGTTAACGTACAGTACGCTAGACAATGACTGAAAGCTAACAGGTCGAGAATGAAGAGGAATGCTTAATGATGTAGGAGCAGATTAATGTTGCCCTTAACACAATCTGCAGTTAGAGAGAGCCTGCATGTGGAAGAGCAATTCTAGTTTATTACAACTCAGGTCTTATTTTTGGCTGGTGAACAGGATGCGAAGCCAGCCCTATAAACACAACAGTCTGTCCATGAGTGAATTAATGAGTGAACGAGTGAGTGAGTGATGAAATTACAATGGTCGGAGTGATTGATGACAAAAGTGTTGGTGTTTCCCCATTGGCCATCGCTCTTTTGTACGAATTGGCAATGCCATGACAGAGCTGTGGACACCAGGCCCTCAGGAAGTGTGCCAGGCTTTGAAGCCAATTTTCATAGTGGCTCAACTGTGTAAATACAATGTCACATGATGCCCTGAGGCCCAAAAAGGCTTCTTCTCATTGACTTACATGGTGAAAGAGACGTTTGGCAATCAGATGATAATTATTTTTGAGTGTCACAACCCCCGCTAAATGACTTATTTCACTATCAGAATTTTAACCTCTGGTCAGATAAAATTTCAAGTTTGGAAGAGCACCATGATTAAAGATTTTTATCCCCATGCAAGTTAGTCGAGTGCTAAACCTGAAGTTAGCCATTCAGCCAGTGGAAGTTTGTCACTGGACCACACTCTTCACTCAGCTGCTGTAAGTCTCTAGTGCGCTTATTCTATGGGCCGCACAGTGCAGAAGTAGTTCTGATTATCCCCGGATCATCCGGGCAATTTTATACGCAGCAGTTGAACCATTTTGACTTCATGCGTCCCCGCGCAACATTCACAGGAATGAACAGGGCCCTGTGTTCAATGTTGTAACCAGGTCTCTCAATAATGCGTATTCTTCATTTTCTAAATCCAATGTAGCATGATAGCATAGTGGAATTAGCAAGTTAGCTAGCTAACTAGCCAGTGACTACATGAGTAAAATTTAGCTACCTAATGCTTCATCTGCATACTTAAGTCACAGCATAGGAAAGCGCATTGCTATCGTTAGATGAGTGAAAACACTGTTCTGCTCATTTTCTGTAATCACTCTAATGTTAGCATAAAAGCATGGTGGAACTAGCAAGCTAACTGCCTAACTATTCCACTCACGGTCAAAAGGGCTGTTTTGGACAGGAAAGAGAGAACCACCTCATCATTTTTTTGAGGAACTGCTATGTCTGTATGACACAAGACTTAAAGATGTATGAGAAACATTCTTAAATACTATGTTTTATAAAGTTGGAAAGGGTGCTGCCACCATTATGAGGAGAAGGTGAAAATAAGAATTTTGAGCAGGTACCACCATCTTAGTAACAACCCTTATCTAGGGGCCAATTGGTTTGGCCAATTAATTGGTGCCAATTGGACATTTTAGAAACTATTGTTATCAGTGGAACTTGGCTCCAATCGTGGCCAATGGCTGCACAGCCTCATCCAGTCACTCGGGGCATACATCAGCGACTGGAGGGGAGAGTTGTGCTAAATGATTAGTGGGTACAACCAAACCAGGTCCCCTCTGCTGAATGTGTCTAAATATACTGTTCTTTATTTTAAGATGGAGCCAATTTATATTAATTTTTGGGCTGGACCACAACAGCTTGGCAAAGTCTGTGCCAGAGTGAATGTCACCACTTCCTTCTTTCAATTAAAAGCCCTCTAACATTTCATACACTGTACAGCCATATACCAGGCTTTGACCTAGTCTTGTTGTATTTCCATCAGTTATGATAACATAGAACCAACCAAAAAAATTGCTAACATCTGAAACCACAGAGACATCACTACAACAATTTTCATCAATTGCAATGAAACAACTGAGTTGGCACAGGAAGGTCCCAATGCAAAGGCCACCTGTGGAAAAACACAAGTCATCCAGCAAGAGTTTTGATTTTAAGATTATTTTTGGGGCATTTTGACCTTAATGAGATATACAGCAGTGAAGAGAAAGACAAGACATTGAGCAAGAGGGAGAGGACTATTACATGCAACACAGGTCCTTGGCTTAACTGAACTATCGGCACTGACGTTATGTGATATGCCGCAAACATTACACTATAAGGACGCATCATCTAGCAAAAAAAAAAAAAGAAGGTAACTTAGTTCAACACTTGCTGTAACACAAAGCAGTGTCCACTGGGAAAGCACTGCAATGGCCAATCAACGCACACATTCCTTGATGAATACGTTGCAGAATGAATGGTGAAACTGCAGAGTGCACTTAACTGCCTTTGTTTAGATTTATCAAGACTCTTTGTCTTTAACCAAGCACTATGTGAAGTCTGATAAAGAAAAGGTGGATTATCCTATTGCATACCTTGTTATATTTATGTTAATGTTAGGAAATGTATTAAGTGTTTGGTCAATTGTATTTGTCCAGTACTTTGGTTAGCTGTACTTTGTTTTCAGTACTAATTAGTAAATAGTAGCACACATTTCGATCAAAGCACTGCTGTGTCTATGAACAGTCTCAGACAGTACTGTGTGGGTTTCTAAAAGAAAATCTAAAATGTTGATATTAATCCCTCATTGCAAAGAAACTAAGCAAACGTGGTAAGTCAACCTGGTTAAACCAGGAAGTGGGCCTCCAAACTCAGATGGACACATAGGACTGAAACATTCGTTAAAGCCTCCCAATCCAATAGCCAAAATAAATGTTGGCATTCTAAGTTTCTGCAAACCACGGATATGTTACATTTTTATGGTATTATGCTGCAGATCCACTGCAACATTACATTTCAGCAATGCTGTGGTTAACATGTGGCTAACTTTGGAAGTTGGTTTATTAACAGTTATTGGAAATGTTGATCAAAACCACAAAAACAATAAAATCTGTGGTAAACCAGAATTTTTTGTCGGGATATTGCATAATACCACTGTCCACACTCGGAACAGCTAATAAAAGCTAATACCACATATTTCCAAGTGTACCAATGTCTCATTCTCTCACTCATTTTATTCTGTAGCATTCAGAGAATGTTCATTGCTTTTTTGTTAAAAAAAAAAAAAAAAAAAAGGATAGAGTCGACGAGCACCGCTGTGCAGCTCACTAAATACAGCATGGCACCAACACCATAGTGGTTATGGATTTGCTTTGCACCAAGAACAGCCATGCTACAGCTCTTGCTGTGCTGCTTTTGGATAAAAGCGAAAACGTCACTTTAAATGGCAAATGATGTACAGCAAGGACAACTTGCAGTGCAATAAATCTCTCAGAATTGTCCCACCAGCCTCAGAATTATTCAGCTTTATTTGTTTCTTTTCACAACCCAACTCCTGAAAACTTTTTTCGTAAAGAGTCATGTTACATAAGTGTCTGAGCTATTATGGTAGTGTATCTGAATTAAAAGTTGGTAAATGCTCTTTCTCGTTCTGCTCTTCCCAATTACTTCCTCAACATCTGACCTGCCATCTCACTGCACAGCCACCTCACCCTCTCCCTATGTCTCTTAGCTCACAGTCAGTTTTTCTGTTATGTCAACAGCATCCCTGCTCTTGACTGGTCCAGAGAGAGCTCTCGATCCCTCAGCCAACAGGGCTGAGCCTTATCACACATTTAATGTAAAGTGAAGGCAAGGAGCAGATTACCTCCTTGTTAAGTAGCCTGCAACTCAGGCCCAGGAGTCCGGCAGCAACCTTAAAGAAGCGTCCAAGGCCAGCGGGCTCTCTCAATTCCACTTGTCATCACGATGAAGGGCTCTATACTGCAGCTTCTTGAGCCGCTAGATGAGGTTCATTGTTTAAAGTGAGCAATGACTCACTCCTCGGGGACCCGGGGAGCCGTGCAAAGTGGCAGATTGGGCCGAGAGAGGAGACGGCAGGCTTAATAGATGCACACATTAGCACGCTCCATTAGCTTCGCCTTTATTTGCTTGTAGTCTCCCACCTGTTTGTCCCACTGTGCTTTTGTCCATTTTTAAGTTGATGCCGACACCTTATGTGGGGCATGGATACATTAATCAAACAGGCATCTAGAGGTGAAGCTTCATGCATAGCTGCAAATATCCAGCAAAGACATGCAGTTTTACTTCTCCTGCTTTGATCATGCACAGCATCTATCTTCTGCTACTTTCTCCTTTTGACTGCACAGCATTCATTAAGGCAATTTCAGTAATCAAGAACTGACAAAGTTACTTGATTGAAAGAACAGCTCTGAAGAACATTAACAAAAACTTAAACTAATCACCGATCTATTTAAAAAAAAAAAAAAAAAAACACATTACAAGGCACTGTGCCTTGATTTATAATACCGTCATACTGACTATTCAACTAACTCTGATGCCACTTCAACGCTATTCTCAGACCTTGGTGTTCTGCAACCCACTTGACGGGAAAATGAGTATAAGCAACAAGGCTAATCACTTGAAACAACTCACCGTGCCATTTGGTCACTTATCATTGAGAGAGCTACTCAAATAACTAAAAATAATGTCTGAAATCACTGAAAAAGATGAATAAACGCTTGAAGCTCCCAATACAAGCCATTGGCATACAAAGAGTGTACTGCAGACAGTGATTCTTGAATCATATCCAGAACAAAGTGTTAGGGCCAACTGCTGGCTGATGTTTAACAACCAGTTTTTATTTATTACTACTATTATTAGTATTGATCATAACAATATGTAATTTTTTGCCATGGACATTGTGGAGAATTTCAGTGTCTTGTAGTTTAACTGCTCATCCATCCAAGCGCATCCATCCCCATGTACTACTTAACATGTCATTACAACTTATCAGGCTCACAGTTATTGGTAATGAGTTCATCAAAGGAACCTGAATGCCTAGCAATCAATTGTTCAGTCTCCAAAGTCTGTTCTTCTTCTTTTGATAAAGTCAATAAAGGACAGAGATGTGTGTGTGTGTGTGTGTGTGTGTGTGTGTGTGTAGATGTTAGCTGAGTAATGTGTCTATTTCAACAAAAAAAGGAAAAGATGATGACCATACTAAAAAATCAATGTCCAGATAAATCCCCGTCCTTTTAAAA
>JAPZEB010000022.1:6976390-6990698 GCA_029783705.1 Chaetodon striatus
TAATTAACTGTAAATGCTTTTAACCATATATCTACACCATAACATGTTGATCATCCTGTATTTCTACTTTTAGTGATCATATATTGCTGTTGTTGTTGGTTGTTTTGTATGATTTCATTTTTGCTTTAACTGATATGCATGATGGTTCTTTGTTTTCTTATTGATTGTTTTTAATATCTTAGTTCATGCTCGGCATCACTGAAAATACGGGTCTCATTTAATTGATTTCCCAAGTCTTCAATAAAGGTTTGAATAATGTCTGTACGCTACATATAAAGTTACAACCAGCATATGGTTAGCTTAGATAAACCACTAGAAACAGGGCATGTAGCTAGTAAAGTAATTAAATTACAAAAAAAAAGTAATTGTAATCAGTTAGATTTACAAAAAAATTGCTTTGCATCTTTCACTGTGCTGGAGTGCCTTCTTTTGGCACAGCCTATTTGCAGACATTTTTCAGGACCACTACCCAGTTTAAACCATTTGCTTAAAAGGTAATCAAATGTAATAAGTTACATAACTTTGATGAAGTTATTTATTTTGTTACATAACTTATTACATTTTTAACAGGCTAACTAGTAATCTGTAACCTACTACATTTCAAAAGTAACCTTGTCAGCGCTGAATGTGATGTACTCAGCTGTCTGTAAAATAGCTTTTGGAACACCTCTCCAGTTTTAAAAGGTTCATCGAATGGATTTTGCAATCATCTTTTTGGGAAGCTGAACCAGGGACTGCTGTCTGACCTTCTTTGAAAGCACTGACACTATTTTCAAGAAATACACAACACAGATTTATCTTGTGAGGAGACTCAATAGCTTCAAAGTATGTTGATCAATTTTATCCAGAAATAGTTTGCGAGTCTTGGATTGAGTGTCCTCTTTACATCGTCTGAACTACAGGTTCAGGAACACACTTGCTAGAATAGTTGGTACAGCCAGCAAAATAATTGGGAAACCTGGACCGGGCTGGGTGACTTGTACTGTCAGAAGAGGAGATAAAGCCACGGGCATCCACACAGACAGTTCTCATCTTTTATTCCGTCAGTCTGAGATCCTGAACTCTGGAAGGTATCATGAGAGTCTTTTGGCAACTAAAACTACAGCATTTTAAGATAAAAAGAACCTATTTAATTTATGTTTTTATACTGTATCCTTTGTTTTAATTATTTCATTGATGCCCTATCAACATGTGTCTTTTATATGGTAATCTTGTGCTGTTCTATTCTATTCATACCTTTTTTTGGAAGCCACTGGTTTAGATCTGTTTTTAGACAGTGTACCACCTTCTTGAGTTGAGAAAAGTTCACTGCACCACCTTTTTTTTGTGTGTGCTGACAGAACACAACAAAGAAGGACTGTAGTTTCTTGATGCACACGCAGCAGACTGTTTAACAACAAGCACTGGGGAGGTGGAGAGAAAATGTTGGAACATTTTAGATGTTTGTTGTGTTGCATGACATTTTGGGAAGGCTGTACCTCATGCTAAACAGTACTGGATTATGATGGCTTCTATAATGAGCACTCTGTCATTATGGAAACCAAGAGCGCAGTGTGTGAGCTACTTTTCATTATCAACACAAAAAAAGATAGAGACAGTGCTGTTTCTGCTAAACAAACTCAGTTTGTGCTTTTATGTACTTCCTGTATGGCTCACCAGTGTTTGGCACCATCAGGCGTCCTCCGGGGTGGCCGAACACGCCGGTGGTCCTCAGCTGCTCTTTGCAGGCGCTGAAGGGCCCGTTGAGGGTGAGCAGGCCTTTCTTGCGTCTATCAGCCGTGTTGCTGTAGTCCCGACTCAGGTCCCGTGGGAAGGTCTCGGCGGGGGCTTTGGCATGGAACTCCGCCCGCTCAGCCACACCTAGTGAAACCATAAAGGAGCTCTGAACTTTGACCTTGATGTCTGGCAGGGGGTCAAAGAGCTCTTTGTCTGTGCTGTCCTGGAAGCAGAGGGGCGTGCTGTATGTCCGGCCCACTGTTAAGTCAGGCTGCATCGAGGAGTTGAGAAGCAGCGGGTTGCCTACAGAGATGGAGAGATAGCACAGTCACACAGTCACCTGAAAGCCCTGCTCGCATGGGACTCGCATTATGTAGGGAAGTCGTTTAATTAATGAATCAAAGCCCAACCTCTGTGTTTCCTGAACAGCACTCACATAGGATAATGAAATTCACTGGTGTCCCAGATACAACTAAATAAGGTCAAGATTGTATTTTTTTCATTTCTTGATTTAGCAAAGTTAAAGTTGACATTTTAAAAGACTGAGAATTCCTTTATTTTTTATGACAGGAAAAAAGATAAAAGCAGAAAAAAAGTGCCACTTAGGTAGCATGGATTAAATATTATCAGGAAATATCTGTCTGCAGCACAATATAGTAGATTACTGTTTTACAAAAAGCAGACACAGCAGATCTGAGATTAAAATCACCTTTAATCTCCAGATTTAATCCAAACTCCTGGATACCCTTAGGTAACATTAATCCAGTTCAAACAGGTTTAAGAGCCACATCTCTAGATATTTCCTGCAGCTGACCAGAGAAGCTCCAGCACAAATTAAAACAACATGTCCGGGCAGGCGACCAGTGCATCAGAGGTAAGGGAGCACAACCTGGACAGAAGGTCCAGGGCTCGGAGCCACGGTCAGAGCGTTAGATTTAATTACCAAGCACACACACAGCTTGATCTCCATAATCCATCTGCTGGAGTCAGCTCCTCTGGACACCGAGTCGTCCTCCTGAAGGACAGGAGGGAGGGCCAGGGAGGGGTGGAGGTGACTGCTCTGTAAATGAGGGGAGTCCTTCAGCTCCCAGTGTGGACCCAACAGCCTGTGGAGGGGGGTCTTCATCTGTGGCCATTAGATGTGACGACGCTGCCAAACGGAGCGAGGAGCGTGCCGCATCGATCTGGCAGACTCAGACGAGCAGTGCCCCTGGACGAGCCGTGCCAAGATAACGGCGAAGTCACTGAGTCCTTGCTGCCCAGCTGTTGCCTGGCGAGGGGTGCAAGGCGGGAGGCTAATGTTGTTTTATTTTTAGGGAAATCGTTAATTACCGAGGGCGTGATTTGTGATGAGCGTTTTGGGGTGTGTTGGTTTCGACTTGTTCTTCAAAACTCAACTTTTCCTGCTGTTTTTGTCTTCCTAACAGAATCAGATTATGGAATATTACCAGAAAGGATTTCACGGTTTTCCGTAACAGCTGCTGCATCTCCTATCCGTTCTATTACTCCTGCAACTAATCAGAGCAAATGATTATTGGCTCATAGTTGTTTATTATCTTTATCAATCAACTAATCATGAAGTCCAATGCACTTTTCATCACAGTTTCAAGGTAGAGACATATCAAGGAATACTTAAACCACAAAATGACCATTTGTAAATCAGTCATGCTGTGTTACCTTGAGTTTGTGACATACACTTTGTTTTTCTTGCATGCCTCCACATAAAACAGCAGACATACTGAATTTTGATTGGGGACCATGTTTAACAACAGCTAAACTATATCAAAACATGCTTTTACAAATTCTCAGACAACTAATGCAGTATATTTCAAGTCTCATTCATCCAGCAGGCTGTTCTCACAAATTTTTTGTATGTTTTCCTATTAAAAGCAGTACACCCTAATCCATACATAACATACCCCACATATTTTGAGAGGCTATGATCACATGATGGTCGTAAACAAGGAAGCAGTTCTGACCACTTGTAAGGAGGCAGGTTGAAGTGGTGGTGGATGGGCCACAAAAAAACTGACTTTCACCCAGGACTTCCTGCTGGAGTCACGTGTTCGGATCCATGTGAACTTTAAGTAAATTTTGAGTCTTGTTAAGTTACATCTTCACCATGTTTCTTTTCCTAAACCTAACCTCAGTAACTCGTATTGCCTATAACTAACCTCTGTAACTGTATGTTAATTACGTAGCTGTACATAAAGGACATAACTTAATTTGTAGAGTGCAAATTTGTAGGATATCATACATATCATATGAACCGCTCTATGATAGTATGTTGTATCCAGCCGTATGCTCAGTTCTTCCCAGACGCATGCATATTCACTAAAACCTTACAATGTAAAACTAAACTGAAAGTAAGACTTATCAAGGCTCTCTTCAAAGACATCAGCGCTAAGGTTTGTTTTAGTGAGTGAGTGTGAATGTGGAGCAGGTGGCACCTATAGAAGCCTCAGCTGTGAATGTGTGTCTGAATAGGTGAATATGACATGTTGTCTAAAAGCAAGTGCTACACAAGTGCAATTTCATGTGCTATATAGGGGGTAGTAGAGAAAAAAAAGAAATGTTTTTTTTTTTCTGTCAAACTGAAACAATACGCTGGGTGTCTGTTACAGTAGTATAAAATGTATAGAGTAGTAAACATGTAATGTACAGTAGTATAAAATGTGCTTTGTATCATATGCCTTAAAACATTATTGTACTGAAGCTATTGCAATTTAGATCGACTCAAAAATGTTTTATTCAAGATGTCATCATATTTGATGTCTTAAATAAAAATAAACTTTTTTGGTTGATACAAATCACGAACAGTAAACTGATGCAGATAGAGTTCATACAATCATCATTTTCATTTTGTCTTGTATGAATGTATATTTCACTGTAAATACCCTAAAACTTAAATTAATAGCCCGGGCTATTATTTGCTTAAATCACTGAAATCAACGTGACAATATTTGGAACAGACATCTAAATAAGACAGGCCTTTGGTTCCTTTCACTCAAAACTGTTAATGAGCAAACATCAGGGAATACAATCAAATTGTTTCTATAAAACAAACCAATATTACTTGTAAAAAAAATTAGGCCACAAATAACATATTACTTATGAATCACTCATTTGATCTAGCTCCGACAGACAACGCACTGGGGAGAGAGAGAGAGCGTGAAGACAGTCAAGGATTACAGCACCCGGCATACCGAAACAACACCACTTTATCCTGTTAAACAATATTCGCAACTGGGATTAATTGAATCTAATTGAGGCAGGCAATTATTTGATTGTGTAGCCACATGGGGCTAGTAAAAGGGACTAGGCGTTTACTTGGGACTAGGCTTTCAATTGAAGTTTTGTCTCCATTGATTTTATTATCCATGTTAACAATAGTACAACTATTTCTGAAGACATTGCGGTGTGAATGCTAGATGCTGAAAAGCTGATGCTACACCAAATGTTTGACTTAAATCTGTAAAAAGAAGATGAAGTTGTGAACATAGCTGGAAATGGCTTTGATTTGTGTGAATGTCATTGAAAAGTTGTATAGTCCTATTAATGTTAAAAAGAAGTAGAATATATTAAGGTTTTGTTTTGAAAAGCTGACACTACACTGCATTGTTGGCTTAAAAGGAAACATCGTCTAAATGAAGAATTTCAGTATGTTTTTTCCTTAGCATAGGAAAGTGCAATCTGTATTTGAGAACATGAGCTTCTCTTTCTCCAAGCCAGAAACCAGAGAAGTGTCAAACTTGTGATGTCACTGACTATGGAAATAGCGTATATGAAACTATAACATGGATGTAATTCAACCTTAAATTTGTGTAAGAACGAGGCAAAATAGTTGGAAAGATGGAAAAATGTTTAATTAGTATGAATGTCATTAAAACTTGACTAACACCAGACATGTATGAAAGATGTGTAACAGGTCTGAAAGAAGTTTCTAGCTGATAGCACGAATAAGTAGAGAAGTCATGTACAAATGCTTTAAAAAGCCCTGAAATGTCTAAGTCGTGTGTGAGTGTGTCAGACTGCACTAATTAGCTCAGCTAAATCAGATAGGTGTATCCAGCTGTAATCGAAGGTTGTGATGATCATGAAGGTAACTGCTAAGAGACTCCTGGCTCACAGAGATAATTTCATAAAGTTTAAGATGTGGCGCACCTCTTGTACTCCTGTTAGCCAGGAAGAAAAAAGAGTAACTCATATCGCTTAAGTATTCTAACCCTGAGAAAGAGGCAAAGACACTCTGCTGAATGCAGTGAGTAAAACTCGGTGTATATGTGAGAATAGGAGGAGGTTAGAAAACTGGCACCGTCTGCTTTCCTCTAGAAATTTCTGGTCTCAGTTAACATGGAGGTCTGTGTGGTAGTTGCTGTGGTGGTTGAGTTCATGTCATTTTCAGGTTACACTTCTAAATATGTAAGCTGGTTTGCCTCCATAGCTACATTGTATGAAAGAGCACAAATTTTGCCACATTTTGGCCCAAAATGATGTGAGTGAAAATTGTGGGACTGAGAGGTGACAATACTAATGTAAAAATATGTGGATTCTGGGGCGTTGGTGGCTTAGTAGCAGAGCAGGCGCCCCATATACAAAAGGCTATTGCCGCAGCGGCCCGGGTACGAGTCCGGCCTGTGGCCCTTTGCTGCATGTCATTCCCCTCTCTCTCTCCCCCCTTCAAACTTGTCTGTCCTGTCCATTAAAGGCAAAAAATGCCCCCCAAAAAATAGGTGGATTTTACTAAGCTTCAAAAAACATTGAATATTTTTGGAAGCTTTAATGGGATTCAAATGATAAAAAAAAACACTGTGTATAAAAGTTTTCAAATCGATTTTCTAGCTGAAAGTGTGAATAAGTAGATAAAAGCTGAAAATGCATGAAAAAGTGGGAAGGTGTGCTCAAACAAATGCCAAAGATAATTTTTGCCTCACGTTACTCACATAAATACAGCCTCTTTTTTTGGGTGTACTTCACAAGTTGCTCTTAACAGCTGTGCTAACAGTTTTGCTGACTAGCTGGGAAAAGCAGTTAATGCTAACATTAATGCTAACTTGGTTTGTAAAAAAGTACTACCTATAGCTGGAATTGAGTGTACGCACTTTTGTTGAGTTTTGCTTTTGTTTGAGTTTTACCAGCGTGAAACAAGATGGAAACACTCCCTATTATTTTCCACATTGTCCACGGCAGTGCATTACTTCTTAATTCCTGTTTTGTTTTTGTTTTTTTTTCATTTTATTTTTTATCTTTCACATCAAAAATAAAAAGTAACAAATTGCAATGACTAGACTTCAGTGATGGACTTATGAAATGTTGATACAAACTGAGAGATAAATGATTTTGTGTTAGTGAGTTTTGAAAATTTAAACTGTTGAAATTAAACCAACATTATCTTAACACATTGTAAATGTCAGGACATAGTAAAAAATCCTAAGTTGAGTTTCGCAGAGCTAAGGGTTTTATCTCTAAATGTTTTATCTGGTGCAAAACCCCAAAATATTCACTTTAAAATGATATCAAACAATCACTTTACTTTTACCTTTTACCATTTGCACCACTCCATATCTGCTGCTGTTGGTCATTTGCACTGCATGTAATAATAATAATAATGATAATAATTCATTTTATTTGGAGGTGCCTTTCAGGTCACCCAAGGTCAGCTTACATAACAAGCATTACAATACAGTTAAAACATTGCACACCACCTACATCCCATAGGCTGCTCTAACATGCACCTTGATCACCTTGATTGTACATAGGTTTAGAGTATCTTCTGCAGTGTCTTTTCTGTTAGTTATACAGCTTATACAGTTTTATTTTATTTTTATTGTATATTGTATATATTGTTGTTGTTTTTTTTTTAAAAATTGTATTATCATTATTATTATTCCTATTTGGCTTCTTTAACTCTTACACTGTATGGCATTAATCCTAGGTGAGAGGGAAACAACATTTTGATTCTCTGTATGTCCTGCACATATAGCAAATTGACAATAAAAACTTTTGGAACCTTTTTTGAACCTTGAGAAAAGCATGAAATTCTGCCCTTTGAGAATTGCTGTCCTTTTAACTTTACAAATGGTTTAAATGATACATCATTTGTGCTGATCACCAAATCTATTAATCCACTATTCATTTCAGCCCTTATAATGAGTATGTAGGTTTTATTTCGATATAGATTATCAGACAAGTTGCAGGGTTTGAGCCTGTGACATCTATGTTATTGCTCATGCACTCTATGCTCCATGATTGCATCTGCATTGGAAATGTTACAAAGAATAAATATGATATAGAATACCATCTTCAGACAATTGCTACTATGATCATTTTCTATTAAAAATGAAAATGTGAATTTTTCATTTCTAAACAGTCGAGCAGTGACAGTGAACCTACAGGCGACTGCAGATATTCCAGCCCTTGGTCAGAGCTGCAGCCCGGTGGACATTACCCTTCTGCCGCTGACATTCGATCACTGCTAAATTTTCTCCCCTCCGGTCGAGTGGAGAATGATCTGATTATCGCTTGAGTGTGCATCTTTAAGAATGGCGCGGCGAAAATGGAATGGCAGTGGTGAGATGAGAGAAGTTAATGAAATGTACCTCAGGTTGAATACCTTGAGGGATAGGTTTGGAATTGGGCCTCTGATTAAAAATCACTCAGAAGGAGAAGTAATGCGGAGAGACAGGGTCAGGTCCAAAGACTGATTCAGTCCTCTGCCTTACAGCCGCTCCAGCAGCAGAGAGCCATCCGAAAGCATTTAAGAACTTCTTTAAATATTTAACAGATTTTTTTTTCCCATGTGATTATTAGCCGTGGAAAAGCTACTGATTTGCAATTAAACACACACTTTTAGAGGTGTTTCCCCCCCCTGGAGGAAGTGTCTAATTTCCTGCTATGTTTATGAAAGGTACGGTTAAATGTTAACAATGCAATCAGGGCAGAAGTAGGCTAATATAAAATGCCTCAACAACTTCCTGCAAACTGGGGCTGAGGAAGTGTTCTACATTTCATAGGGAGCCTCGGTCGGGCTGATAGAGAGGAAAATGAAAAGGAGTGATTGTGGCCGGTGGAGGGCACAGCAGGCAGGCTGGCCTATTTAAATAGGATTGATGACCTGCTCAATGTAGACCCAGCTCATACCACCTCCTAGTCCCTGTTTTCCTCACACCCTTCCAATCACGTGACGTGGGGCGGGGCTTGACTGACTCCCCAGGCCTTGAGGGAGCCAGGGGCACAGTGTGGGCTCCGGCAGGGCTTCTCACGGCGCTGTCACCGAGGCGAGGATGGATCACCCATCGTGGCGATGGCTATCACTTGCGCTAACCCAGAAATGTCAGTGACAGTAATATGAATGCCTGTAGCGAGGCTGGCTGGGACAGCAACAGTCACATAACCAACAGAAGTTATTGCTGTGCACAACAAAAATTGAATTGATGTTCACTGTTCCATACCCCTTACATTTATCCATCAGTGGTTTAGGCCAGTGTAATCTGATGGAGGAGATTGGTTGCCTGACAGTCAAATGTGTGGTCTGTGGGGAGGGGGTGGAGCTGTGTCGGTCTGTATCAGAGATTGATTATCTCCTGCTTCACAATAACAGAGAAGCTGGTCTGTCAAAATAGAAGGACAGGTCCTTTCACTGATTATGAACGTATAAATCCTAAGCAGATAGGCAGGTTGCACGCCATGCTGCTAGATGCAAAGAAAAACCATCAATCACCGGGGTGGCCCTGTCGCATAGGTCTTTGATGACGCTGTCATTTGGCCTTGTGGTCGTTGGCGTATGTCAGCGTGCAGTCGATGACGCTCTATCTTACCTTGTCGGGTGGTCTTGAAGTTGAAAGACTGGAAACCCCCAGTGAGCGCAGAGGAGTCGATGACATCCACGCCGTACTCGCTGTGGTTCTTCCTGTACAGCATGACAGCCACCACGAGGATTGCCACAGCGATGATGCCAGCTCCCAGGCCTGAGTACAGTGCTACATCACTGGTGCTGTCCATACCTGAAGCACACAAGACACATGCCAAAGGAGAGCTACTGTAAATTGTCGTATAAAAGCAGGTATTCAAATATTGGCACAGTCTAAACTAATAATGGGAAAAAACAAAGACCGGTCAGTTGCTAATAAATGCTGAGTAAAAAAAAAAAAAAAAACACTGAAGGAGGTGGAATTACCTGGACTCTTATGAGAGCTCACATGGTAACATTTTGTATTATGTCTATTTCCACAGCATCAATTCGATATAATTCATACTTCATACTTAATTCCAGTCATTTCCTCTTTGCCGTACTACACTGATCGACTTCAAAGGGAACACAGCAACCGCTTCTTGTTGGGATAAAGGGGCATGGTGGGATAAGTGTTAGGGATACGTGGTACTCAAAAAAAATTGAGGTTTTTCAGAGGCACACTCCAAACCGAGTGTTATGAGAAACCATCGGCAAGATGGCTACACAGACAACAAAGGACACCCACAGATGTATTTTCTCACTTAATAAAGATTTAAAAGATTACACAGGCTGTTCTCATGCACTGTTAATACATATTCCTATGAAAGGTAATACCAAAATTCGAACATATCCCACACAATGATGAGCGAGTATTTTGTGTTTCACCCACGTATTTGGGAAGGCTGCACTCGTGACCATCGTGCTGATGGGAGTAAAGAAGGAAGCCGTCCCATAAGGAGGCAATATTTTTGTGTGGCAATATTGTATTGTATTTTAATATTGTATTATGTATTGTACTGTATTGTCACACAGTGCCAATTATCATTTTTTAAATTAAATAAATTATTGTTATTACAAATACAAATTAAACTTTAGGTAGACCACTAGAATCATACAATTAACTGCTTTTTCAGTCCACTAGATGCATTTTGCTGCTGCAAAAAAGGCGAGTGAGATGAACAGACTGAAAACTCTATCTTATTAGATTAAAAAAAAAAAATTGACAATTTTTCCGTTAGGAACATTATTTACAGTTGTTATACTCAGCATATCGCAACATATCACAGTAATGTATCTTGACTTAACTATCGTTATAATATTGAATCGTGGATCCTCTGGTGATTTCCACCTCTTCCAGACTTCCCCCAGGAATATCTACAGGAGACCAGTGTCCTGACCTGTGTGAACTTGAAGTGGATGTTGAGTCATTTCAAGGTACGTTGTCACCATATTTCTGTTCCTAAACCCTATCACAGTCACATTAGTTGCCTAAACCTAGTCTCCATAACTATAAGTTAAGTATATAACATTACATTAAGTACTTAACGTTAAAGGTGGGACGCTAATTTAGAATATCCTATGATCTGTTGTTTGAAGATGCCTTGAATTACAATAACCATTGTATTATCTCAGTTTAATGTTGCTTCAATATATTGTGGTCCTTTTCTTTCCAACAAGCATTTAAAAATTGCTAGCACTATGTTGACTTCTTGGCAGCTAACTAGCTAGCTAACATTGAATTGTCATTGCTGGTTTGCTCATGGTAGTCCCGAAATTTGACATATTTCCATGTTGAATTCCCCCCATTGATGGCAGGGATGCACGATATTGGACTTTTTGCTGATATCTTATATGTTGATATGTAACAACTCATTTGACTGATAAGCGATACTGATATCAGTATATCCGCCTTTTTCCACACCTAATTTTAGTGATCATCTAGTCTCTTTAAGAGTGGAATTAACATCATATAATGCAAGCATACTCTTATCGTGATGGCCCACCAGCCGATGGAGACATGAAATAGAATGCTTTTCAATGCATGTAACATTCATTATTGTGCAGCAAATATTGGCCGATACCAATGACTGAATGATATTATCAGCATGTTGGCCAATTCTGCTTGTTCATTCTAAAGCCAATATCGGCCGATACCAATTATGTGCCAGTATTATCATGCATCCCTAATTGATGGCATATGAGATGCCAGAAATTAAGTCCAGCAGCAACGTGCACAGGTTGTGAACATTAGCCTACAAAGCTGTTTCCTGGTAATGAAGCAGTGTTCTTTTTTATTTAATGACTGGTTTGATCGATTATAGCATGAAACTCAGGTTTTAAATGAATCGCCAGCATCATTGTTATAATAGCAATACTGCCACAGAGGTGTCTGTTTATGTGAAAGCCATCGACAACTCCTGATGATGGGTAAGGGTCTTGAGGGATTGTCCCATTTCAAAGGAGAGGATTTCAACCACTACCCTTTTAAACTCTGCTCTGAGGGGCAAAGGCGCACTTGAAAATGAGGGATGGTGGCAAAAATAAGAAATGGCATTGGGCTGATATATCTGGTTTTGCAATATAAATTTAGATTAGATTTTTAAAAAAAGTATCCAATGTTAGTGCGACAGTGGTATCAGAATGCTGTGCTAGATCAGTGGGGTTCACTTTTAAGCCATTAGTCATCAAACATCAACCCTTCCTGATGGTTTTTCACATTAGAGCCTGCCTGTAGATAGGAGGCTGCAAGACCTTCAATGTGAAAATTCTGGGTGAAATGTTAAGTTTCATTCATGGCATTTTAACAATGTTTGGGGAAAAGGCAAAGTGGAACCCCTAACGTGACTCTTGCTGTTCTGATAGAATTGGTGCTGTAGAAAAATACATCATACTGAATTTATCAAGACAGCAGTTAAACCTGGAGGAAGTTTTGAGTTTGCATTGACTGGGGAACTGGGGACATTAGAAATAAAGGCCTGATTCTCTCTGCCACTTCAGTAAATAAAGGCTGCGGTCACCACTTGAGAAATTACGGTATGTAAATGTGAGATTTTGCCAGTAACAGAGTCTTTTCTTTATTTTACTGTGATAAAGGCAGCACTGACAAAAAAAGAGAAAAGGCTTTTTAAGTGTTTCACATAAAAGAGCCTTGTCTTTTGTTGTATTAATAAAGACCCAGAAACAGTGAGGAGGAGATGGAAAGAAAGCAGTGGAGACAATACTGTTATTATGTAGACATTCAAGGTCAAACACAGGCAAGAGTTACAATGTGTTACTCTGGCTCCAGGATGGAAATGAAACAAGAAGAATGGAAAGTGGTAAGATGGAGCAGACCATCTGTCTTATCTCTCTATGCTACATTATGCACCACAGATAGGCATAAATGAACATGTCCAGCCGTTACTCTAAACTGTTACATATCACATTCAAGCTGCTAACATGGAGGGTGATTAGCCTAACTGCCTTTAGACCCACCGGTCTATATCCAATAGCTATGATGGATATCTCACAGTGCAGGCAGGCAGAGCCCATGCGGTGTAGCCGGGTGGTCACCAGTTGTCGCAAGGAACAATCAGAGGAAAATTAATTTAGAGTATTCCTACCAGGGTGATCACTCGCCAGATACCAGCTTAATGCACTCCCCATTCAATCATTCAAGCTTTCCTTAAAGTCTGCAAAGAAGGCAGTAGGCATGGTTTTTACACTAATGTGGCAGGCTAATGAAAGCACTCAAGCTAGCACCTGACAATCACTTAGCCAGGCTAACTCCCGCAAGTGATTGAAAGCCGCCACAGGAATGTGAGGACAGCGCCGTAAATTGGTCAAATTAGCTCGTTTGCAATGATTACAACCCATTAATCCTCCACAACACAGCACATGTTCACTTGTCACAACCAATATATCTCCTGGCTCAAAGCAAAAGCACAGCTGTGATGTCACGCTTGTCATAAAAGTCGGGCACTGAATAATGACATGAATGCATAATGAGCATTTGCTGGGTTAAAACAGGAGTTGCTCGGATCAAAGTGAACTAAATGGTGGTAATTCATGATGTTTCTGGTTCCACAGTGTGTACTGGGAGAAGGCAAACGACTGTCACTCATTTTTCTGCTAACTTTAAACTGAGAGTATATCATCTCTTTCCCCCCAGAATTCAGGGCAATACATATTAGTGGCAGTCGTGGGGGCTGGGAGTTGAAGATGAAAGAAAATCCACAGAGGAAGACTCACTTTGAGGTTTAACATCATGTAGCAGCTTTCGATCTGCAAAGACAGAGAGATAGAATGAGACAAAGAGGAGAGAAAGTGGTGATTAAAGTCCGAGCCTCTGTGAAGTGACTAACAAGTGCGGTCTTAGATCCAACACCCTGTGTAGAGAGAAGCTCTTCTGCTGACTGTGCTCATTGATGATATACAGTATCTGATAAAGGCCAGCCAGGCATCATTACTGTCTTCATATCACCATAGATAAAAGTGGTGAGGTGCAAACTGCTTAAAGGCTTGGAAATACCTCTGAGTGGGCTAATACTCTCCTAACACAAGTCCAAAACACAAGAGTGATTTATTTAAGAGGGGTGGAGTCACACACTTTCCTACCTGACTCAAAATGTATATTATGCAAACCAAAATCAACATTATACTCAAGAGCACATTCTATTAGGGCTGAACAATTTGGGGGGGAAATTAAGCTTTTTTTTTTCTGACACATTGACTGTAATTGAAATCTTGATCATTTTCTATAGCTTAAACTCCTCGTATTGGAGGTATAAAAAATGCAGATTTGTGCCAACCATATTAAATAAATAATGAATCACAAAGATGTATTTAAAGGTTCTGTATGTGACATTTAGAGCATTACAC
>JAPZEB010000022.1:7003869-7016734 GCA_029783705.1 Chaetodon striatus
CACCATGTCATAGAACCACAGCAAAACACACCTCAAAGATTTTCAGATGGGTTTAAACACCTTAATGGCACTCTGTCAGAAGACTCTTCTCGCAAATATCTGCATGGGACTGAGCTCAACATGCGACGATGCAGGTGTGTATTTCAGAACTGCTGTCAATCACAAAGGGGTTCAGCCTTTTAGACAATTCTTCCAATCATCATGCACACACCGAGCGTCCTCTCCCGCTTACCGCTCAATTAGATCCCAGGGAAGCTGAGCCTCCCTGGAAGTGACGATTTTGTCGCATTAATCCAATGACAGTCTCGCTTTGTGCATGAAAAAAACCTGCTCAGCGCTGTCTCATAGGAATGCTTGAAGGCTCCGCGTCCACCGTGCTGACACGAGGATGTATGACAGGGAGGTTGCGTTTGAAAACTGGTGATAAACAGCTGATGTTTGAACATCATAGCCATGATGTTAAATGCATCCTAGCGCACGTTTAATGCAATGTAAATTCTTATTATAATGTAAATTCAGTAGTGCATATTTAGCCATTTCTTCTATGAAATTTTAGCCTAGTTCAGCCTCCCTTGTTGTCTCAGAGCAACCGCCCCTGCACCACACTTTGTTGGTTGGAAATATGGTTTAGGCATGAGCAGTGAGATTGGTCACAGTTAGAGTAAGAATATCAGGGTAACCCAATCAGTGGCAGAGCAGTGCTGGTCATACCTTCACCATAGTATGAAAGGTCTGATGACTAATCAGCCACTGCTTCTGTTGAGAAGAGTGTAACCACTTTTCGGAGAATTGGCCCTTTGGAGCAACGTGTGTTTGTTTTCAGGTTACCTGGCGGTCGGACAAACGGCTTTTCAGTCCAATGGGATGTTTTTTGGACTATTGGTGTGTTTATGGGCCTTTGGAACAATAGCATGGCACTGTAAAATCTTCCGTGACTATGTTGGTGGTGACAACAAGAAAATTAAAGGAGCAGAGAGGCAACAGCCAAATGTCTGACAAAAAAAATGTGAAGAAGCAGCAAGTGCGACGGGCAGAGCTGAAGGTGAGAAGTGTTGCAGAATATAATCTTATTTTTATATCAGGCACAATTTTAAAGCTACAGTGAAGATACCTTATATGATATTAAACTATAGGACCTAAGGCATCCACTGGTACCAACCATGATACTATCTTGTCAGAAAGGGGGCCAAATAATGCGGGGGCTGTGTGATATGAAATCTTTGTGGTGTAGCATTAGCTTGCTAACCAAGTTAACTAAATTGTTTTTGTTGTAGTATTTTTGGAACTTGTACCTCCAAAGCTAGATTACCTGTTACCTGTTAAAATTAGTTACTAGTCTGCTGTATCCTGTCCTCATATCTCCTTAGCTTGTTACAACCTCAGTTAGCAATGACCTAATATTTCATTGTTACCAGGAGTAAATGGCTGTTGGGAACCCAAAGAGACAGTTTGCACTTCCTTTATTACACGATGCAAGGAAGAATACAAACCTGTGACACCAACATGCTAAACTAGAATGTTAGCCATGATTAACATTGCCAGTTTCATGTTAGCATTTAGCTCAAAGCTTAGTTCTGCATAACTACAGCTTCACAGGGCTGCCAATGTGGTTGTAGATTATTCTATTGACTCTATAGCAGCCCTGCCTCCAACAAATAATGGCTGTAGACATACAACTCTAGTCTGCAGTGTTGTCTGTAGGTTGGCCTGAATGTATACAACACTCACACTACAAGATAACCCATACTACCCCAGAGAACCCTTCTAGTCACAACAACAAAGTCCCTCCCTGTTTGCTCCTGTAAGGTAAAAACTCATTTCAACAACTGCCTCAGCTCACCACCTCCCCCTGAATCGCACACACTGAGTCATATCACCTGCTTCCTCTAGTCTCTTCAGTTTGCATCATGAATCCCTTGTTCTTTTTATTTTCTTCCATGCAGCAGTTCTCTCTCTGGCATGAGGGTACAGGGATGTTGTCAGGTCACTATGGATCTGTCCTCCGCCAGGAGGTTATGTTTTTTGGTTTGGTTTGCTTATTTGTTTGTTTGCCAGCAGGATTATGGAAAAACTACTACCTCGATTTTCATGAAACGGGACTTCCTAAAAATGCGGCATTTCACTAGGGTGCAGTGCCTTATGTCTTGCTTCACAGGAGTTGTTGTATGCCTGATGCGTAGTCTCGTCAGCTCGCATTGGCTCCTCTCGTCACTTTTTGGATAAGCTAGCAAAACCCTGACTTCAAGATTAAACCCAAAGCAGACCTCATGCCTAACTGCAACTTTGTGTGTGGTCATTGATTTAGGAAGATACGTTGAGATTTTTGCTCCCTGTACTGCTGGCACAGCCACAACCATGACTAGACTTCCCTGCTTAATTTGACTCACTTTCACCTGACTGCTGAGACTTTTAAATCAACCATTATATTTTCACACTGAAAAATGTGTACAGCAATGTAGTGCTAAAAAACACAGACATTTAAGTGGACTAAATTATGTCTAAAAACAAAATCTACTTAGGTTGTGGGTCTGTATTCTGTATGCCCTCACACTTGTGTATTATTCACACTAGTTTTCCTAATATTCCAAGCTTCTGAATAAAAAACAAGTCTATACTTTGCCACTTAGTCTGACCTCACATTTATATCAAACCAAAATAATTCAAATTTTTGTTCTTTATTGTTAGAGAGGTGCATGCAAGTTAAGTATTAATGTGCACTGAGAGCACAAGCTGAGAACACACACTTTTTCTAAGACTGACAATATGTCTCCTGTTCTTCCCACTGTACAAAAATGAAGGTTAAAAGTCTTGGATATGAGGGGCATCGGTAGCTTAGTGGATAGTGCCAGCGCCCCATGTATAGAGATGCTGTCTCACCACGGTGGTCGCGGGTTTGATTCCGGCCCGCAACCCTTTGCTGCATGTCCCTCCCCCACTCTCTCTCTTTCCCTGTTTCACTCTGTCCTGTCTAATAAAGCCATAAAAAGGCCAAAAAATAATCTTTAAAAAAAAAGTCTTGGATGTGAAATAGTCTGCACAGCAGCAATCAGGAAGGGAATCTTTCATATCCATTTCCCACCTATACACCTGTCTGACCCAATTGCAAGTAGCAACATTGATCATGAGCACACCAACTGATGCACACAGCTGTCCGTCATGACATCACATCCCCTTTTTGGGGCATCAAAAAACTAATTCAAACTAAAACTAATCAGAAAAATGAACAATTGAACACACAGCAGCATCATACCAAACAACCTTAAAAGACAGAAACCACCTTTAGGAAAACATTTTTTTAATGTGGCCCATGTCCCATCTGCTAAGATGGAGGGGGTGGAGTTTATGACCCATGCTGCAGCCAGCCATCAGTGGGCGATCCAGATGTTTTGGCTCTATTTTTGAGCACTGCCAGCCCGTGGCACAGGCAGTACAGGTGAATGCTAAGGGTGCCGTCATCCATGGGAGGTGCCACAAATGGGGGAAGAAAAAACAAACAATATGTTTATCTTTCACTTTTTTTTATTAATACTACTACTAATATTATTTTGAAATGTTACATAAGGCCACAACAACATAACTACATAGCAAAGCCTTTTAAATAATTGGCCTCCCTCCCCAGCTTGTGACACTTTACCTGCTTTCTGGGAGAGATGTGCGAGTTATCTGATGTCACGTGAATCCCAAATCATGCTGTATTGTTATCACGTTAAAACACTAGGGATAGGCTCACCTAGGGCACTAAATGTGCCAGGGCCGCCACTGCTTTTGATAAACTATCATGTTGTCCTTTTTTATATACAGTCATTGGCTGAAACAGTGATTGAGCTTGCCATACCGTGCGCTGCTGCATTCTACAAAAGCGCACCAATATATGCCAAGTACGCATGTTTATTGGTATACCAAGGGTACCAATTAATACCAAGTTTTACGGGGACTCCCGTCATGAAACTTGGTGCAAGGGTGTAGCATGGGCCAAGGAATTTTAGAGCAAAGCAGAACCCCAATCACAGGATGTATACACAAATTATTTTTCACTTTTGTTAAAATTGTGAGACAGGGCGTTTTGCCTTGGTGGAGGCCTGTGCTCACCTAGTGCCCTCCTACTTGGTTGTTTGTAACAATGAAGAGGCAGGGAATTAAGCTCATTAAAGTCCTCTATGTCACTGTGGATATCAGCAACAATAGGTGACATACTGTGATGGTGCAAAGTGCCTTAACAAAAGAAAACATGTGGAAACAAAAAGAAAAAAGAAACTCTGCTAGAAGTACAAATAATTAATAGCTTGTCATGCATTAATATCTTTAGCAGGTTAACATGTGAACATTTATTTAGATGTTTGTCAGCTTGTCATGCTCTTTGATATGTAAGCTTAATCATTCTCAACTAAGTATTAGTAAGTTTTGACACCTGGACAAAAGAAACTTTTCTTCCTGTAAACTTCCATAAAGTATTACTTAAGTGTTATATTTTTATACAGAAACAGAGAGTTGAGTGAAACTAACTTGGACACGGTGCGTTGCAGGTGATCTTCTGTACAGACATGCCCTCGCAGAAGGCCCCGCCGTTGAGGGGTGCCGGGTTAGTACAGGTTCGAGATCGCTTCTGGACACCCCGCCCACATGGCACATTACAGGGTGACCACTCTGTCCACAGGGACCAGCCGCCGTTCACTGCAGGGAGTTAAATAAAGTTAGAGAGCGAGAAGAGGTATAGTGAGTGCACAACAACAGATATTACTTCTCCAGAACTCTGGCATAGTTAAATACTCTAACAAGAGCTCGGGTTAATAATGATTATGCAGTCTCCGAGGCACTGCAAGGCAACAATGCATAACGGCTGGAGCAGATTGAGCACAGCACATTCATTGTGGTGGATATACAGCTCCCTCTTTCCTAATTGCCAGTTCAGTGTTCCTTGCTCTTGGATTAAGATAAAGACGTGGAACTGTGCAAAAGCAAAGAAAACAGCCATTAAATGGAATTGCCATTTCTAAAGGCGACACTGACTCATACTGGTCGACAGGTTGGAGTCGACCACTTAGCGCTCTGACTGAAGCACTTTACTCTATGATCTCTGTGTCTAACGTGTGTGGAAGCTAAATGTTTAGCAGTGCTATCAAAGCTGGTGAACCCGCATTGCTGGAAGGCCTCTGGCGAATAAATACTTAATAAGCAACACTCCTTTTAAATGAGATTAAGACACAGTGGCTTATTTCCTTTCATAAAGTACACATTGATTTTAAATGAGAGGCAGTAAATTGAGTCTTTGAATAATACATTCATTGAAATAAAGAGGAAACATCGCTCTTCAGTGAAGACACAAAGATGGGTGTCTTAATCACTTGTGTAGGGGAGTGGGAAACCAAACAAATTGATCTGAAGTGCCATGTAAACAGTGCATCAGTACACTGATGGGTTGTAACGGGCAATAACAGCAGCTGGGAGGACAACGTACCAAAGACAATCACAGTAGCTGTGGCACTGCGTCTCTTAGCCACAATGTTGCTGGCCAGACAGGTGTAGTTGCCCGAGTCAGACAGCCGTGCCTCGTTGATGATGAGGTTGTGGTCTGCCCGGGTGTCGATGTTGTCATCAGTCAGGGAACTCAGCAGCTCCTCATTTTTTAGCCACTCCACCTGTACGAGAGGACAGAGATATATGTACCTTTACAAAATAAGATGACATATCCACCTAACATTATAAATCTACTACTACTGGTTCATAACAACTTGGGCCTTATGTTTGTAGTTTGTTCATCATCTCTTAGTAATTACTGAAATAGGGGAACAATGCAACACTACTACAACAGAGGACAATAAACAGATGAAGACACTCCAGTGGTATAGCCAGAGTACCTAAACCACTTTTTTTGGAGTGAGACTCATGCACGTGAGCACATCCCAAATGTTGACAACAATAGTAAATAATTTTAATAATTATTTTGTCATTAATTTTCGCTTTCTCTTACAATTAAGTTTGGCTAACTGTCTGACTTCCGTGTTTCATGGAGGGTAGTACTCCCTGAGATATCTCGAATGATGTCACTCACCAGGGTTATCTCAGGTTATCTCAGCTTGGCTTGGAGCTTTATAACAGAAAGCCTGCAGTGCAAACTGGGGCCATGGACTTTGAGGTATGTGGCAGTTTGCCAGGCAGGCAGGGTCAAATGAAAGATGCTATTGAGTTCCATCATGGGAAATGCGTATTTGTAGTTTGACCCATACAAGGGACTAAGCCTCTGTCACATTTTTGTCCTACTCTTACCCTTCATTTACAAGAGCCCTTTTTCCCCTCATAACAGAGTTAGAAAGGGTAGTGGTAAAAATCCTCCCTGATGAAAAGGGATAACCCCTTTAAAACAAGACGTCTGATACATCTTATTGTCATTGATGGCATTTACGTTAAAAGAAGCGACTATGACAATAATGGTATTATCACAATGAAATTTGCCATTTATCTTACAGAGAAAGAAAAGCATGGGTGCTCACAATGCTTAAGTCTCATGCTATCAATTACTCAAACAAGTCATCAAATAAAAAAGAACACTGCTTGATTACCAGGCCACTAGTAGTGCTCTGTAGGCTAACATTCGCAAATCATGCCCCTACCCTGCCAGTCTGCACTGACATTGGAGGAGCAGTCACAAGTGCAGCAACTTTGCTGCTGGACTTATGTCAAACTTTGGGCAAATATGTCACAATGTGGGACTGTCAGTAGCATTCTTGTGTTATGCTTGTTATAAGGACCATAATACATTTAACACTATTGTAGTTTTTAAATCATTTTAAATTACATTTTTAAAGCACATTTGTGAGTTCCTTTTGTTGCTTGTGCAGCCATCTTGCAAATGATTTCTCATAACATTCGGTTTGGAGTGTGCCTCTGAAAACAGCACATTCTTACTCCAACCTCGTCACATATCGATGTTTGGCCATGGACTTTCCATATGGAGATATGATATGCAAGGTACCCTGAGTGCATAGGTTGTTGATATTCTAGGACACCATAACTTTTTTTTGGAATGCATCACTGACAGCAAATGACGTAATGACTTCTGTTGATCTCACATGTTTGTGGGTCACAGGGGAAACCATTCATTGCAGTCAAATCACACTACTGTGCTATGCATCTTCAGCAATCAAACTGTATACTGTATATACTTAATGTAAAGACTCCACACCCCATTCAGACTGGATTTATTCCATTAGGGGAGCTGGGGTGAATATTAAATTAGCTGTGCTGGTCAGTGATTTTAATTGTGCCCAGATGGAGGTAGTTTTTCAACCCCACCCCTGTAATAATTACAGATTATTTGCGATTACCATACTGTGTTTCAGTGAACTCTGTGAATTTAAATCTTGTCCAGAGTGACATATCTTTGTTTTAAATTGTGAAAGTCACTTGTTATCCACGTTTCTTTCCTTGTTCTAAACAAAAAATAAGAGTTGTGTAATTTGACTATGAGGCTATGATGGTAGGCTTTTTGCCTTGCCTTGGAGTGCTGCCAGTCAGAACAGGTTTGAACACAATTGCCTTTTGATGTGTTGGAGAACACATCATTCGGCGCTGAAAAGTGAAGCCAACGCGAGATGTGCAAAAACAAAAAGCAGTTCCTTGAATGGCCACTTGGGGCTGGCTCCAAAAGCAAGTCGATTCCCATAGACCCCAATGTTAAAATGCCTAACTTTAGACCAGAAATAACCATGTTTACAGCAAATGGTTTTGGTTTCTGAAGCAAATTCCTTATTCATGACTGTATGGGGGCTGAATTTTAATGTTAACGTTTTTTTAAGGTTTAAAGTTTTAAGAGCAGGCTACTTTGGGTGACCTTGGCTTCTCAGTCAGATCCACCCCTTGCTCCTACACAGCTCCATCCTCTCAGCCAAGTACGATTACTTCTGGCTCCAAAAATCCAAGATGGCGATGGCTGAAATACCAAACTTGATGATTCAAAACAGGAGTCCACAAACCAATGGGTGACGTCATCGTAACTATGTCTAATATTTTTCTGGTCAATGATTATGACGTTTTTATTGCCGAAAAAGTCTTGTTCAACATCTGGTTGTACTAAAAGACCTTCTAAGAGAGTTTTGCTGGAGAGAGTTTTTCAGGTAAGTATATTTTGTTTTAATGGTTTTAAGTCTGTTTTTCTCCAGCAAAAAATTTCATTATCACAGATAACCTACCTGAGCTAACCAAGCTAGGAGCTAGTGCTAGGATTACCCCCATTCTCTGGTCACTTCTGGCTGCAAAAATCCAAGATGGTAACAGGCAAAATGCCAAAACTCTTCAAAACAGGAGTCCACAAACCAGTGGGTGATATCACAGTGGCTAAGTCCATCATTTAATACAGTTTGTGGTTCAAACAAGTTTCGCTGAAGCATATGAACCCAAGTCTCACATTCTCAGAGGATGCCAATGTCATATTTGAATTCACTCCCCTTAAAACTGTACAGTGACACGGAACTGCTGGTCTCCAGCACCCTGCTGTATCACCACAGCTAGACAGTACAAGCACCAACACTAAAGCCATTAGACAGTCAAAAGAAGCACCATAACCAATTACCAGCAACAGAGACGAAAACTAATTATAAATTACAAACTTAGTGACGCTTTAGCGCTTCTACCCTGGTAAGGGAGCTGCATCACTGCGTTTGCAAATTACATTCATAGTGTGGCAGAATGGGCTGGGCTGATGGATTTATAGGAAGCGCACAGGCACCCTTTATAATAAACAACAATCAGGCCGGATGCAAATAAGGAGTGCCTGTGGGCATGCAAACACTGGGTAAATAGAAATGACACACGGACCCGAGGGATGATGGATTGCAGGTATATATTGACACGAATAAAAATGATAATGAACATCATAACACAGTAATCATTTCTCACAGTCTGTATTTTTTCCCACACCTATTGGAGTCAACTGTACCACTGTTAGCAGGAGTGGGGATTTTTCTTTTTCGACAGAGAAGAGTACAGTACAATTACAACGACTAGGCCTCTACTTTTCCTCATTTGCCCTAAAGAACACTTGGAAGCCCATCTTCAAAGGCTGCCAGATTCTTCTCAACAATCAAAAGATGGCCTTTGGTGCAGGTTTCATCGGAGGTAAAGCGCTTAGCATCCTTGATAGATAAGGAAATAGAGAGATAGAAGACTGGGGGACGGGGTCTAATTTCTCATGATTAAAGTCATCTGTCACTGAATGGATGACACAAGCGGTGGCGCCCCCACCCCTCCGACTCTTTATGTATTTATTTCAATTTCAGCCCGAAAAATCTGTGACTTGAAAGAGGCAATTAACGTGTGGCATGAGCCAGCCCTCGCAGTGTTTGGGGGCCACGCTGCACATTATCTGTCTGTCTGCCGCTAACAGCCCTTAGGTAATGATGAAAAGATTCACCAAGCAGAAGGAAAAGAGAGAGAGATATACAAATAGAGGGAGACAGAGAGAAGGGGATGGGGGGAGGTGGTGGGAGGAAAAAAAATGAAGGGACAAATACAAATTAGCCTGGCAAGTGTGTGGCAGAGGATGTGAGAAATGAATTGCCTAATTGGCACATTTGTTTCAATTAGGATGTGGTCATCAGTGTCGGCCTTGACGGAAGGGTTTCCAGGCGGGGCCCCACATCAGGGCTTCCTCCCTGTGATTTCATTACTCTGGACCGCCCCTGAAGGTCACCTCCTCTAGCCCTGTATAGCGGCCAGGTCCTCTCCTCTACTTTAGAACACACACACTCACACATCTCATTCAGATGACATTTGCTGATGATTAGATGCTGAGAAATGTTGCGGCTGAGGGGCAATTAGAGGACAGAAGAGCAATGTAACTGGTGACACCGGAGCCATCATCAAGACTTATGAGGACAGCGCTGATCAAGACCTTGCCAGCTGACGCTTTTTTCTGTGTGCCTCGTTGCCCCACTTCTAGGTCTAATGGTCATTTGATGTCAAGGTGACGCAGTGTAGCCTGCAAACGGCTTTTTACAGTGCTGTAAGAAGAAAAATCTGTCTGCTGAGTCATGCTTAGGTGTCACAATTTAACATGATCTCCTTCCCTTTGGGCAACTCTCAGCTGTGGCGAATTGCTGGTGTGGGCGGCGGAACTTTTTAATTGCTGAGTATCTCATCAACACAATTACATGGATTAAACGTCTCCGTCAGGCGCACCCCCGGGGGACCAGGGGACGCCGGCGGGGCCCGCTAAGCAGCATAACAGAAGCAGATACTGCCGAGCACGGAGCTAATCCACCCGATGTATCCCCCCCTCAACCAATCAACAGCACACGTACAGAAAGGCACGCTCATTGCCCACACATACACACACACACACACACACACACACAGATATCTGCAGACACTTTGAACTCGGCATGGCTCAGTGTGTTCATACGAACAGCAAGCCTGACAGCAGCAGGTAGAGTCGCAGGGAGCTATCTGCGGCTCAGCTGTGCTCTCCCGCTCCGGAGGTTAATCAGAAAAGATACAGGGAGAACACAAAGTGGGCCTGCGTTGCCCATCCGCCTCCCCCGTTGCTTCCCAAATGCCACCTCTCCTCCCCTCCGAGCTATGTGGCACTGCATTACTATTCCACCCCGATCTGTCTTATCTTAACGAAATAAATAGAGGGAGCTCCCGGCTTGGGCCTGGGCTGGGGGGGATGTAATTGCTTGGCTTAATAATGAAGCTCATCATCTGCTCTCTAGGAGACTTTCTCTGACCTATGGAAAAGTAACAGAGGCGCTCAGCAGCGGGATCAGAAAGTAGAAACAAGTGCATGAGGAGGCGGGAGGTGGGACAGAGTTAAATGCTAACTTGTTTTGGAGTAGCATCGCGATGTCTTTGTGAAGCTCAACAGAGAACAGCCTTGTATCACAGTGCAGAAGCATTTAGTTGATTCCCCTTTGTGCCATAGCCCGGGCTGTCTACCTGAGCTACTGTAGATCAAGGGGATTCATCTTGGATTAAAGGCTTTCATTCAGGGAAGTTGAAATTGGCTTCCAGTTTGGCTGTTCATTTCACACTTTCTCTCAGAGTAACCTCTCTAAAGAAACTCATTATACAGGGTTCTCATGGACTCCTTTCTCCCCGAGTTAAAAGATCTGCTTTGCATTCACACCCCTGATATCTGTGAAGTAAAAGTGGGGAATTGGTTTTGGATCGGGAGCACCGAAACGAAATTACAAATAAGCCGGTCCTACGTCCTATTAACCATGGGCAAATTACACTCTCTGCTCTTTTTGGATACAATGTATGAAGGTATTTTTGCAGCAAAACACTTGAGGATTTGCATGTTGCAATTTACACTCAGAGACAATACTCACACCCGCGTCCTAAATTTAAATTAACAGGAAACACCCACAAGTATTTTTCTGCTGATTAACTGTTGAACGGTATTCAAGTTGAAGCCTGTTCCAGTTTCCCTAACAATAAAATGTTTTGTAAATGCTGGGAGACAATAACTATGAGTTACAAAACTAAGATGGGAAAGGCCAAAGTAAGTCTTTAAAGTTTAAACCATGTTTGAAAAGTGAAAAGTGACTTTTTTTTTTAAATCAACCATCCAGTACATTCATACTCTTTTATTAGGAACACCTGTACAATCTAATGCAAAGCACCTCTTATGCTACAAATTTACTATGATGTTGCCTACACTGTAAAAATAAATCAGGTGGTTTAACTTAAATATTGAAGTTTAATTGTTGCCTTAAATATTTAAGGCAAAACTTATTAACATGCATTCTGCTCACTTCTTGATAATACTTTTTGAGTTCATATAACCTACAAGGATGCATTGTATTAACATACAGATGTATTACAATAATTATTGTTATTACAGTTATGACAAAAGGAAAACATTCATATGTGTAACCAGTCTCACTTATACACACCCATCTGTTTACTTGTGTACAGCAGGCCTCAGATTTGTTCATTAAAGGGCTCCTCCAGTGTGTTTTTTTATGATATTGAATATTGTCCTGTGTCCTTTACTGACAGTATTGATGAGCTCAGAGCAGTCTGGAGTTTTTAGTGACACAAGGCTTAAAAGTTAGGAAGTTAATTTGACTTCAGCACCCAAGAAGAACTTCTGTTTGAGTGACAACTATCACTATCCCTGCTAATATGCATGCTATTGCTCCATGCTGGGGATATTCATCTTGCCAGAATGACCGTCTGGTTGCTATGGTAGCCTAATAAATACTTATGAGTTTTAATAAAGCCCCCATTCTCTGTATGTTAAAGAATACTGACCATTAGACAGGAAGAAAAACTGACTGGAGGAGCTCTTAAAAGACGCACTGTGAAACAGTAAACCACTGGAGACACAGCATTGTGTTTGTTGGTCTTTAACACTGGCCTGCAGTGGTCTGCAACTTGGCAGGGCTAGGGTTAGGGATTAGCAGAAACATACAATTTTCTTGTCGTGACTGGGCTGGTTACCTGATTAATTATTGTGCTGTAATGAATACAGCAATCTGATTTTCTAAGGCCTACACAGCTACATTAAAGGCTGAAAAATCTACTTAAGTGTTTAGGTAAATAAACGTAACTTCTTTTTTTTTTAATTGCACAAACACAATGTCCGATTTTGCTTTTCAGTGCAACATTTTCCATAACATAACAGTGCCCTAAAAATGCCTGATTATCACTTTACTCTGTTTCCTTAATTCTCAAAGCTCAGCTCTAGCAACTACATTGCAAGCTGTTGATGTTACAATTGAATGGCAATACTGAGAGGTTAAATCACCTAAGTCCCTCCAGGGTGTAGGTTTTGTTTTTCTAATATAACAAAACACACACACACACACACACACACACACACACACACACACACACACACACACACACACAAAAAAAACAC
>JAPZEB010000022.1:7016834-7033419 GCA_029783705.1 Chaetodon striatus
GATCTTCTCTCATGTGGAATTTTGTAGCTGAACAGTAAGCGGAAACAATTCAGAGAGTAAACTAAACTAAAACTGTGAGACTAGACGGGGACGAAAATAGGATTGTGGAAAGTGAGGGGGGTGCATGTAGGCTTGAGCAAAGTAATTTTTTTTTTTTTTTGTGTAAAAACAATATCAGACACAAATTAGTTTTCAAAGCAGACTATTTCTTTGTGTCTTAAAACATGTCTGCAGGGGATTTTAAAGCAAAAACGCTCATCATTTAATGGCTCCAGTTTCTAAAAGTATAAGGATTTGCCAGCCCAGTTGCCAGAATAAGTGCTGGCATTGTACATTCATGCAAACCATAAATATGTAACTTTGCATGTTTGACACATACCATATCAACATTCCCAAAGTGAAGTAGTGTATGACCTGACTTTGTCAGTGGGAGGTGGAGGGGATGGTCAATGGCATGGCACCTAGGCGAGATGGCTGCCAAACTGCAGATCACTGTTCCAGCCCAACAAACAACAAAACCGGTTGTTTTAATGTGTCATTGCTGCGCCTTCCAGTGACTTTTTACCCACCAAACATGCAGTTTATTGGTGAGCCATCACTGTTTCCACAAGAGATAGCGACACAGAAAGCGTTCTTTTTCATCCTGAAATCGCTGAGTTTCCAGCAGGGATAGCGCCAATAAAGTGGTTGTCTTTTTACCAAGGTATCCCTCGATTTCCAACTGGGATAGTGCCACAAAAGGCAGTTGTTTTGTACCAAGACATCGCTACATTTCCAGCTCAGATAGCGTAGCAATGAGCAGTTGTTTTATACGAAGACATCACTGCATTTCCAACAAGGATAGTGCCACGATAGGTGGTTACTTTTTACCGAGACATTGCAATGTTTCAGCCAGGATAATGCGACAAACAGCGGTTGTTTTGTATCTGGATATTGCTGCATGTCCAACTGGGATAGCAACACGAAAAGCAGTTGTTTTTTACTGACCTATCACTGCATTTCCAACCACGATAGCGTTAGCGAATGGTTGTTTTTCCATAAGGACATCACCATGTTTCTAGCAAGGAGAGTGCCACAAAGAGTGATTGATTTTACCAAGACATTGCTGCCTTTCCAGCTGGGATGTGCCACAAAAAGCAGTTCTTTTTTATATGGACATCACTATGTTTTCAGCCAGGATAGTGCCACAAAAGGTGATTGTCTTTTACTGAGATATTGCTGTAATTCCAGCCCGGATAGTGCAGCAATGGGCAGTTATATACAAAGACATCACTGCATTTCCAACAGGGATAGTACCATGAAAAGTGGTTGCTTTTTACTGAGACATTGCTATGTTTTAGCCAGAATAGTACCACAAAAAGTGTTTTATTTAACCCAGACATTGCTGCCATTTTTTAAATGGGATAGTGTCATTAAAATTGTTGTTTATCCACCGAGACATCTCTGTGTTTCTGGCAGGGATAGTACCACAAAGAGTGGTTGATTTTACTGAGACATTGCTGCCTTTCCAGCTGGGTAAGTGCCACAAAAGGTGATTGCTTTTTACTCAGACATAGCTGCATTCCCAACTGGGACAGTGCGATGAAAAGCAGTTGTTTTTTTATTGAGACATCTTTGCGTTTCCCAAGAGGATAGCGCCACAAAAAGTGTTTTTTTGTTTGTTTTGTTTTTAACCAAGACATCACTTCTTTTCCAGTAGGTATTATAAGACAGAACTAGATCTTTTCCTACTGTAAACATAACCAATTGTTTTTGTTTGTGCCTAAACCTAACCACCTTTTAACTGCATTGAAATGTAAAGTTTCAACATATCTGCTAGAACGTATAAATGTAATGTATCCGTGGTTTGCAGAAAAATACAATGCCAACATTCATTCTAGTGACTGAGTTGGGATTTGCTGTCAGTAAACTAAATATCTTTGGGTTTTGGATTGTTGGTTGGACAAAAAAAAAAAAGATATGACCTTGGAAAACAATAACTTTCTTTCTTTCTTTCATAAATAAAATCATATATTGAGAAATCAAGAAAAAAAAGGGGGAAAAAAAGGATAATTAGTGAGAGCCCTAAATATTACATTGAAGGAGTCATAGAAATGTCTCTGTCCAACCCCAGTGTCCGCTAAACAACGGCAAGTGCTGATACTCTCATATACAGTTTATTTTAGTACTGACTCTGACAAAACTGAACTGACAGTGAAATAAACACTCAAAAAATATGCCAAATACTTCTTTGAAAACTTACTCATAATGGGACAAGTAATTGGATGGAAAGAATGGCAGTGAATTACAACATTGTCACAAATATATCTACTGTGGCACTTCTCTCGTGCAAATAAGACCCACAGAGTCAAGGAGGCATTTCTGCTAAGTGTCAGACTCTTGCCTAAATAAACTGTTGTAACCTCATGATACAAAATGAGTGACTGGAGACTCATTAGCTCGCCCTGACATCCTTGCTGACGAGGGTGATTTCCAAACACACTGTTCAGAAGCACAGTGTTTATGCTGCGCTGCCAACCGCAAGCTCACATTCTGTCGGGCCTGCTTCGTGTTTGCTACAGCAGCATCCATCCTACAGCTGCACTCTGAAACCTCACACTACACTCACGGATGCCATCTCAATATTTCATGGACGAGGTGCGCTGATATCGACTGGGCTGAGGATATCTGCCCTGTGCTCTCTACATTATTCACTCCCATCTCTTGTGGCTGGGCTCATTTGTGTTGACAAAGGACTAGATGGGAGGTTGTGATTCGGTCTGTACCGCTCAGATTCAACTATTTTTATCCCCACTGTGCATTCTGCGGTGCTGAAATGACATCACTCCTCCATTTCCATGCTGAATCATTTATACAGCACAGGGCCAGAGGTTGACCTCCACTTAAATCTGTTCTCTGCACACATCAATTACACATCCATTGTTCATGCTGAATATCACTGGACCGAATATAGAGTGAGATATTCTGCATTTGGAGAGGAATGTGCTTTTGGTGACATTTTGCACTGAGGCATTTAAATGCTATATTTGCCCCACAAGTCAGTCTTTCAGGTTCTCTCTCTCCATCTCATTGTGAGAAACATCTGTTCTCCATCTCACTGGAAGCTGCTATTGAACTTGCCACCAGGCATTAAACTGCTAAAAAAGTCATAACACTTGTTGGTGATGTTAAAAAAAACATTGTTAAATACTGTATCTTATAGGGTTTTCCCATGGGCCCAGGATGGCACACTTTATCTGTGTCATGCCAAGGTGTGATCACATGCTTCCATTACAGCCTTACAGCAGGGCATTGACACTTTGTTAAGGCTGATTTATAGATGTGCACATAGTCTGTACAAGTGGCCTTTGCTGTTGGGAGCCAATGCATTGTCACTCTGACCTTGTCACATATTGACATTTGGTCATGGACTTTCCACTTCAAGATATGACGTGCAAGGCACCCTGGGTGTGTTGGCTGTTGATGTTCTGGGACGCCATGTCAACCTCAGCCTGTTCAATGCATTGTCTGTTTTAAAAATACATTTCTGTTTTCACAGGAAATGTACAGTTTGCATACAATCTCTTTAAAAACAAATGCACTATGTACAACACCATGACATTTTGTTTTTGTTTTTTTTTCCTCCAACAACAAACACACGTGGTTAGATTTGGCCAACACATACATGTGGTTGGCTTTAGGCAACAGAAGCACATGTTTAGGTTTAGGAAAAAAGAACAGGGTTTGGCTTTACAGTCTTATGTGAAGCAAACACTGGCCTCGCAGTTAAAAGCCAGTGGGTGTTGGACCCATCCACCCCCTCTACTACCCGACCTACTTGGACTTCCGTGTCCTTAACTTTCATTGTCGACTGGCCTAATTTCCCTCTGACACCACTGGGTGCCATTAAACAATAACGGCAACCAGCTGCATATCAAGCTGACGTGAAAGGACAGCTTTTTTTGTCTGTGGCTGGAGCTGGAAGTCACTGACCAAGCGCCAGATTTCGACAACTTAGGAGTGAGACAGGGTTGTGTGAACATTTATACCTGGGCTGTGTTTTGGTTATGACGCTCTGCTATTACACCTCCAAAATGCCATTGTGTTGACTGTCCATCGATTCAAAACACACTTAAAACACACATAAAACAAAAGTTACAATATTAAACAGATGCAAAATTTGGCTTCATTATAACTCAAAGCATTCACAAACAAAACACTCACTCCTTAGCCCTAACCCTAACACTCACAAGACCAATTTTGCTAAAAATACAACATGCTAAGATTACTGGTGTAAGTCTATGACAACTTACATTGTATAAATTAGCCGAGTGGCGAGTTTTTCTCTACTCATATGAAGCCAGGAACAACAGCAACATTTGACAAAGGTAACGCTTCAAAATTCAGCTCCATTTTAATTTACAAGGTTCACAGACAAACATTTGTCTTATACTGGACACGTTTCCCTCGCATATATGGTATGCCTACATTATTAGTATAAGCCTATAACATTTTACATTGCATAAATTAGCCTAGCAGCTGGTGGACCTTCTTCTACTTACATAAAGCTAGGATAAATCACACACTGAACTTAAAATGCTATTTCATGAGGGCTTTATTGACTTCATAATTTATTGTTTCTCATTAGTAAAATAAAAGTAAAAGCTTAGTTTCCACTGAGAGAAATTGTTTTCAGCTTACAAAAATAAACAGGAAGTCACGTGTAATTACAATTATGCACATCAGGCTAATGTTGTGTTCACACCAAACACGATGCGAAAATTTGCATTGTTCGCATTGTATTTGAACGCTAGAATATTTTGTGTTGACTCACTTCATACATCCTCAGCATCATACGTCCCTGGAGGATCTCAATGCTAATTGGCTAGCGCTGCGCAAAATGGTTGCTGGAGTTCAGACTTTTAACTCTTGCAAAAAAGTATATGACGCGAAATCGCGCTACTTGCTTAATTTTTTGTTGCTTAATTCATGTGTTCCTCTTCATTTGTGTCACATCCATTGTGCTGCCCAGCAGGAATTTGTGTCTAGCCATGTCTTTACATTGACTGTACATGTAATTCACGAAAATTGTTTCATTCATGCCAAGTGTGAATAAAACACAAGGCATTGATTTGAACACAGATGCATAAATCCTGCTTTAGTTTCATTCCTGGGTTCATGTTTGTACCTTCAGATATCAGCCTTTTATACTGTTTAAGGATCAGTTTCAGCCACACTAAAACGAATGTGAGTGAAGTAACTGATTATACATAAAAACCTAATCTTTCCTGCTGTTATTGTTCACATCAAAAGCTCTGCACTGACAATCAAGTTAGCAGGGCTTTATTAGCAGTGCTATTTTTCAATAAGAAACAGGTCTAAACAACCAGATATAAACATATTCTGTGCTATGTGGTCAGTGGATCAATAACACTTTTTCCTCTTACCTGTAGTGCCATTTATCAATCTAGATTGTTTTGGTGTGAATTGCTGAGTGTTGCAGATATAGGTCATAAAGATGTCTTCCTTCTGTCCAAGATAATGGAACTAGATGGCACTCAGCTTGTGGTGCTCAAAGTGCCAAAAGAAAAAAAATAAATAAATAAGAAAAACTCGACAGATATGTCTCTTTTCAGAAATCGTGACCCTTTTACTCAAGATAATCCACAGACCTTGTGAGCAGTTCATGTAGGAGCTAGTTTTGTTCTACCAAACTACACTTGCCAACTGTATCACCAGGTAGAAGGAAGCATGCATCTACTCATGGACAAGAGGCTCGTGCTTGTGACTGCATGAGATGTAAACATTAATGGCGTCCTCCTGGGTTGAGCTGTAACATCAGCTAGCTCAGTGTTGCTGTATGAGCTAGCAGTAGATGCATGCCTCAGCAAATGAATCCATAATGAAAATAACCATTACTTGCAGTTGCAAGTTAAGTAGATGAAAATGCTGTCAGTCAAAGGGGCTATTTTTCTAAACTTACACGCTTTAACTTAAGTAGCATTTTCAATTCAAGGCTTTTACTTGTAATGGAGTATTTCCACAGTGTGGTATTAGTACTTTTACTTCAGTAAAGGATCTGAGCACTTCCTCCACTACTGCCAAGCTGGTACCAAAGTTACAGCTTTCCTGAATAAGGAAGCATCAAGGTCAAATAGGCACTGACACAGATGAATAATCAGGTTTCTAATGATCCACGTAGACTTCATTACATATATGATTCACACCTGGACTAGTAAAGACCATCTCATATCTTTCAAAAATGATATTTTCCTCTTAAAACTCATATCTCTATTTTCATAATTACATTTATTTTTTTGATAAATCATTGCTATTGGTCACCCTTTACAGCAGTATGTGGGTTTCATCTGAGTTCTAAATAAAGAACTGGTCCTTTGAATAAGTACAGTATTTACTTTACTCAAGAAACACTGTATGAAGGCTAATATTGCTAACTGCCACTAGCCCGCTGTAACCCCAGCGCTAGGGTTTGCACTGTCTGACTTTGAGTTGCTGTAGCTGGGACTGATGGTCTGACACCAAAGCTTCCGTCTGGTCTCCTCCTGCGGAATAGTGTCCTAGCAGCAGGCGGGGACTGAAGCTGAGGGATCGTGGGTTATGCTAGGTGGCTAGCTTATTCTTGTCTCATTTGTGGTCTGATAAACAGAAAGACAGAGATTTTGGCCAAATGAATTTAACAACAAGAAAAGCTGAAGGCACATTTTGCCACAATAAACTAGGCTGCCGCTTTTTTTTCAAAATTCAAACACTTGTTTGTAATGACCAGTCAAATTCAAAATTGAGAGGCTATAAGTACAGCAGGCAGTTGTAAGTAGTTTGCCTTGTGATCCAGCAGAGGACGCTCTAAAGTTTTACTGTAAACGGAAAAGTAACTAACAAAGAAAAGGCTGTTTGTTGACTCTGTACAAAGCAGGTGTCTTATTTTACAATGACAGACTCATTGGGGTCAGTATCTCATGAGGTAAATGAGGCCACAATATAAAATTTCAAGCCCCACCATAATGCCATTAATGCATAGTGCAACTGTATGACACCACACAGTAAAACATAAAGACCATTCTTATGGAAAAGACAGTTGCTCTTACCACACATGGATAGACATTGCTGAACACACATTGTTATGAGACAGTCGCAGCTCAGTGTATTTCACACTCACGGGAACTTGGCAATTATGTTTGGTGTATTAAGGAGCTGGGAAAAAGGCACGCAGTTGTGCTTCTGTATTTATTTGAGCAAATGGTGTGCCACTCAAAATCACATGAGTTTGATTTTAGGGAAAAGTTACAATCCTACAGTAAACTTTGTATGCTGGAATTTGATGACAATGTAATGCACTTACTGCCGCAGATACGGCCATTCTAATTAGTGATGGATAAAACACGTGCATAAACACTTGCTGGTTTAAAATCTCATAACTCCATTTAAACTTGATTTTGGTTAGATAAAATGATGACACATGCGAGTATCTGGCCATACATAAGGACACAATACCACCTTTGATGGTGCAGTGTTCAAGTATTTCAATTTTTTCTTTTTTTCTGAAAAATAGTGGTTTTGGACATACGAGGTTTTGACCATATCTTTGGTGCAATGATGCAATGCACACTCACAGATCTGTATGTCCATGTTGCAACCACCAGACAGAGTGATGAGATTCCTTTTCATGGCTTTTATGTCTTCACCAACACAGTAGGAGTTTCTGGTGGATCAAACCACAAAATCCAGGAGGAGAAATGATAACATCCCCCCCTATACCCACTCCCTTAAATCATTCTCCAAAACTGTAATTGGACCATTCACTTTGTGGCCTGACCCACTTTGAGCCAGATGTTTCTAACAGTGTGAACTCTCAACACTCACGAGGTTAATAGTGCTACAAAGTGAATTTGAGAAGAGGATCTCTAAGTGTCTGAGGTCTTTATTTTATTGATAGACTTCACAGTTTACAGAAGATTTGATTAAAATGTATGCTGTGAATCCTCTTCATCTCACTTTAGAACCAACACCTTTATTTCTAAATGTTTATGTGCACTTATCGCTGGTATCTAACAACACTATATCAATCTCTTAAAGGTCAGAAGAAGCAGAGCTGAAGGTAGAATTGGCAGAGAGTTACTCTCCCTGAATAAGGATTGCCACTGTGATGCAGATCTCTGCTCTACGGGAGTATAAGCTTCTCCTCTTTCAGGAGAGGAGGAGCGAGTAACGGCAGCCTTACCTCTGCTACAGGCACTCCCTCCGGAGGGCGACAGTGCAGAACGATCATCCCGTTGATTGGCACCTCCTTCCCCTGGGGGTCCTGCTCAAAGTTTTTCCTCAGGTCTGTGTGGGGAGATAAGAGGCAGCTGTCAGGTGTCAAGTGTTACGGTCAGCCTGGCCTCAATCCTATTCAGCAGCTAACGTGCCAGTCCGCCCCTGGCTCTGCACGCCGCGACCTTCAAAACCCTCTAGCCGATATAGGATAGAGAGGATCTCATGGCCCTGTGCTACGTAATCTGTTGACAAGGTGGTTTGGAGGATACACTGGATGGAAGAAGTCCAGGAGGATTGCTGTGATCATCCTGGGCATTCATGTGCATACAATAGTGACAGATCCTATTCTAACATTTTCAAAACTGCCTTTGATAGACTATTTCAGCATGGGTTTTGAATGGGTTTTATGTATCCTAGGATCACAAGTGATTCCCAAGGATCTAAATACAGGGAGAAAACTCTATAATAGTGCCTCAGTTCAGCTTGCAAGTAGGTATATGCACAGTAAATGCTTACACAATGATATGCAAATCCTCACAGATAAAGATCTTCACATCACATCATCATCTGTGAACTCGAATTCTTACTTTCTTCAAAGGACAAGAAAAGACTTCTTTGCTTTCTTGATGTTTAAGAATGTGTGATTTCTCTCAGCTCTCTCTTCAGGGCCATGTAAAAAAAAACAAGTACAAACACTAAATTCAACACAAAAGAGGGCTTTTAGATAACCTATAACACCCTCTGCCAGCAGTATTGGATTTGAACAACACTGGCTGTGAATAGCTGATTGTGTTTAAACTTGATTAGACCGCATTCATTTCTGGGAATAGATTATTTCCCCACTGATAAATCGGATTCATTTTCTGTTAAGATCATGTCAGCTTGCTGTGCTCACACAGTTTGGTCCAAACCAAAAGAAAAATTAAAAAATGGTCACACTGTCTTTGAGCTCCAGTGTGTTAGGGGTAAAGAGGACACATGGACAGACATTATAAATCATAATGACACTATTGGGACCGCCAGGGTAAAATAAAAAGTTTTTTCCCCCTCGGGAGTGACGGTCCTGCTAAACTTCACTCCGTTTATCTTTTATTTATTTTTAGGGGTTCAAGCCCAGAGCCAAAACCCAGTTTTTCCACAAAATTCCTGTGATGGTGAATAAGAGACATTTTGAAATTTGAAATTTTCACCCAATGATTGGAAATTTTGTGCAAATGCTTCTCAACAAAAATAGTGCCAATCAGCCAGATGATGGCACTCTAATTAGGACCCCAAACTCCATTTTTGGGGGGCCACACCCCTCAGCACATGTGCCTTTTTTAAACTGAGTAGGAGGTGGCACCCTGTATGGTAGCCTTTGTCACCAGTGTATGACTGTGTGTGTGAACCTGAAACATATCCTAATGTGCCAGCCTCCTACCTCAGCAGGGCCTGCTTTGTGTGTTTTCCTCAGTCTGTCTTGCAGGTCCTAGTGGGTGGATCTAAGTGAGTGGCAGCTGGGAGCACCTGGTAAGTCTCCCAGTGGCAGTTTACTTCAGCCTGGCTGTGCCATCAGTTTCCCCTCTTCCCCTCATCCGGCACCATGTTTTTGTTAAGGTGGCTTCAGCCTGGTTTTTACTTTGTGTTTTACACCATACAACACCCTGCACACATCACTTATTCACCCATTCACCTGCCGACACACTGACACCCAGAGTTACACACCTTATAAATTAACTATGTTTTGCAAAGACCTTCTCTTAATAATACATTTTTTGCACTGTTTCAGTTGATACAGTGTGTGTCTCCCCTTTTTGTCATGGCCTATGAGCTGGGTCATGCCACTAAAAAGACTCATTAAAATTGACCACCAGGGGAAGCTACACATGTCAAAAATGGGTGTGAGATAACACCCATCACTTATAAATCAGTAGTTGTTTGTCCAGTCATTACAAAACTCACATGATATGTGTTATTACAATGTTGAACCCCATGTGTAAAATTATTTTGAAATCACTCAATAGGGGGTACCTCCTGTTCCAACCAAGTGCTTTGGCCTGATGCAAAATGTGGCCTTGAAATAATGACAGTTTGTCCAAATATGACCAAACTTACTCAAGCTGTTGAAACCAAAATGTTTTGGCAACTGACCAGTGGGGAGTTACAGCAATGTTGTAGAGGAGCGTGGCCCGGCACAGATTTGGTTGTAAATACTGTAAATGAGTGTCTGTCTTATCATCATGAAACCTGTTAGTTATTTTTAATACCGGTGTCAGAAACTGTCAGAGGTCTTGATCCTTTGCAGCTTTCAACTTTTACAGCCATGCTGAGTCTGACATGCAGCCCAGAATCAACTCTTGTGGCTGAATTTTTTAAAATTTATATTTGACTTGTCACAAGAAACAACTGAATACAGGCAGATATTGGGGATTTTATTTATTTTTTTACATATTTGTGTCAAATATCGCTGTCACTTATCCATTTTAGATACCAAGCACAGGACCTTTATAGACCAAATATATACATATACATATGGCTCAGGTACTAATTTCAACAACATTACCATGGGTAGAACTCTTTGGCCTTTTAAAATGAATACTTTGATTGGGTCATCTAAATTGATTCTTTGAAAGCCACAGATTATGAGTGATGTAGACAACAAAGCCTCCATCTTAACAGACGGCTCACATGTCACTTGCTCAGTTTTCTTGCTCAGTTGTTGCATAATGCCACTTGCATGTACAAGACGCTTTGTGACACGACTGCTACAGTAATGATCTTTGATGCATTTCCATACTCACAGGCGATGCGGACAGTAGCCTTGCGACTCTTAGATGTGCCCAGGTGGCTCCAGGCTACACAGAGACACCAGTAGTCTTCTGGGCCATGAAAATCCTCCACTTGCTGACGGGACACGTTGATCATCACCTCCCGCACCTTCAGCCCTGGGACAACAGAGAAGATAAGACAGTTAGAAACCAGTACACAAAACATGGTATTTTTTTATTTGTGAGAAAGTCTCTCCAACAGAAGCACATTTGTCTTTAAGGGAGGAATAATAAACAAGACTAAGACTTGACAGCAAAGCTAGGCTATACTGGAACACAGCAGTTCTTTGAGCTACATGCTTCCTTTAAATGCCAACGTTTGCAGGTATTCAGCAAGCGGCAACCTCTGATGCTGAAATATAAAGTACCAAAAATTGCAGTTCCTCTGGTGACCACTTGAGGCTGGCTCCAAGAGTAAATCAATCACCGCAGACCCCCATGTTAAAATGCCTCACTTTACAGCAGAAACAAACATGTTTACAGTCTGGTACAAAAAACAAATTTGGTCTGTATAGCTAATTTCCCCTTTCATTTAAACTGTACAAGCTGTGTATTCACACATACTCACATGTTTGAATGTTATTAAGGCTTAAAATTAGCAGAATTAAGGGCATGGCCACTTTCAGTGAAAGGTGGGTGTTGTCTGTTGACAAGTTGCTATCAGGGTGACAACATTAGTTGGGCAATGTAGCCATGGCTTAACCCCAGATTTACAGGATATCGGTGTATCCATAGCTGTTGCTATTTTAGTGTATTTGCAGTTTGTGAATGTTAACTTACATTTTGGTCATCTAAAAAATCAGCATGTTGTCAGGAGTTGGATGTTTAATTTTTCCAGTGATTACATTTTGTTTTAATGGTTTAAAACCTGTTTTTTGGCTAACCAAAATTAGCATTTGCATTAGATTAGATTAGAATAGAATAGACTAGAATAAAATAGAAAGCTTTATTGTCATTGTACAAAGAATATACAACAGGATTAGCAGTGACACATCTGATCAGGTGCCAACCAGTCACTACAGCAAGCAAGTAAAAAACAGACAACATGATCATTCATAAAAGCTGAGCATTAGCATTATCACAGTTAACCATAGCTGTGCCTTCCTAATCAGGTGTTATTTCCACCCTCTCTTCCAAATATAGTCACCTCTGGCTCCAGAAATCCAAGATGGCAATGGCCAAAATGACAAGTCAAGGCTTCAAAACACAAATTCACAAACCCACGGGTGACATCAAGGTGGCTACATCCATTAGACTGTCCTATAGCCAACCAAAAGTCACACAAAATTATTACAAAGCAGACATGGATATCTGTACAAGAAGTTCTTCTCAATCAGCCCAGTAGTTGCCATCCCTAGAGCTATGCCATTAGCATGGCAAAAATATGGCTTCAGGCCTTGGGTTAGGATGGGGTTTTAAATTTGGTTGTACCAGTCAGATTCAGTTGGGTCAGGACTTAAAAATACATTCTAAGCTGGGTCCAGGTCTTTTCTTCAGGCACATGCAGCACTACAGTTGATGGAGAAAACGAGACATAGGAAAACCTTGCATTATAAATAATGGTCCTTACAGAATTCCAATCCCTCGATACATCTCCAAGCTTACGTCAGTGATCAATGGCTATTACAGGATTAGTTATGCATAAATTCTTAGAAAAGACTGACACACTTCCTAAATCAGTGCATTTTCCCTCTCTCTGCTGAGCTCTGACAGCATCACTAAGGAAATTGGCAGAAACACAGTCCCTGAGGGGCCTCTACTGTATGTTGAGTGCTCAACAAGAAGAGAGCTAAATCAGCTGTAGCAGAATTAGCATTAATAATTTGAACTACACTTAACCACTTCAAACAGCATATGTAGGCTCGCTGTGCAAGCGACACGAGGACAATATACCATATTATGTAACACAAAAGGCATGCAAACACAGCACTTTGTGCAATGCTTGTATTCTATTGAATGCATTAAGGAAGAGGAAGAAAAAAACACTCCATTTGAAAATCCTCTTAGGCAACACGCTGCCCTCAGTTGGAAATGTTCGTTACCCTGTCACATAGCTTTAGATGGGTATACAGAAACCATTTTTAATCTGAGTCATCGGCTTAGGGCCTGTCACATATGTTTTCTCACTGCTCCTCAGAGCCTTTTGCAGCCTGCAGGCCTCATACCCACAGCTGGATTAAAGGCGAGGGATGTGCTGGGGACTGCAAAAGACCAATACCCAAACTCCTCCACCCCTGACTCTTGTGCATCCACTCTCTCTGATAAATAACACTTTAATCTGACATGCTCTTACTAAAGTCAAACAGCCTCATACTGCGACTGCACAGCTTGTGAAGCGCTGAGCAGACTTCCGAATGAATACCAATTAAACCCGCGTGAATGGCAGCAGGGCTGCGGCAGCGGATCCATGCTGGCGTACGCGGTAAAATTAAGAAATGGAGAGCATTTCATGGCGGGCGGTCTCCACTGTGCTGGGTATAAATGACAACAAGAGAAAAATGGGCTTCTTCTTTTTTTGTCACACCAAACACGGTTGACATGTTGTGAAAAGCTGATACAAATTAGGCGGTTCGTCTCAATATGGTGCACCGCGGTGTGTTTGGTGACCGGGGTAGTTTAAATCGTGATTGACAGGCCTGGAGAAAAAAAAAAAAAAGGCCACATTTAAGGAGAGGACTGAACAAAGCAGCAGCTCTATGGTTGGTGCTTCCTAGTCGCAGCCCCTGTAGAGAGTGAGACACAAGCATAATTCATAATTTTCTCAAGCAGCGGCAGAGAGCTGGCAAGTGACAGTGTATGTGTGGGAGGAGAGACAGCGGAGAAAATAATGACTAATGACTTTCCATGATGCCCTAAAAAGTGTGAGCCTGTGTTTTAGAGAAGAAGAGGAGAGAGAAGGCAGACTGATGGAGAGAGAGAGCGAAAAGCTGGCGGTAAGCTTTCTCGACAGAGCGACACATTTCCTGGAGTCCAAACCGGCGTCGACAGGTGGTTTGCCGGCGAGACGGAGACGAGTGCTGCCACTGTGTCATCTGTCAGCCCTATTTGTTTATAGGCAGAATACTGTTGACAGGGCTCATTAGAGTAAACCACTTGATCTGTTCTCCTCCCCAATCCCCTCCTTGCTCTTCGCAGTTTCCTGAGTCATTTGATAAATCCATCCAAAACGGCTGAATCACTCAGAGAAAGACTGGCAAAGATGGCTGAAATAAGAACTAAGTCTTGGCTGCTCTGATTCCAGTGAAGAGGAGAGCGTCATAGTCTAGCTTATTAACTCAGACGTACATGACAAGAACTTCATTAAAATGTTGCATTAGGATCACGTCTGCTCAAAAAGTTTCAACTTCATGGGTTTGAGTTCAGAAGGAAACTTTTGTCCCATGTCATCCTTCACTCTCCCCACATATTTCATCTAGTTCTCTTCTGTTAACCATCCAATAAAGGTAAAATGAGAATGTGGGGCAGTCCCATAGATCAATATTACACTTTTTAGAAATTGGCAATATCTGCCCAATGTACTGGCAAACCCAAAACACTGGTCCACTGGCTCTGAAGCAAAGGGAATGTGGGAGCTCAGGATTAGACACCCTCACTTGAAAGGCCCTGCCCTTATTTTAAAGGTGATGTTTAATTTAAATATCTGTTTAATGTCAATAAAGTTTCTCACAAAATGAAAGCATACATTTACCCCCTTTCTTAATGCCTCCTTTTTTTACTCCTACCATTCACAGTCTATAGCAGAGTCACTGGCGCTGGGATAGGGGGGACCACAAGACTTTATGTCCCCCCACTTTTTGTGCACACAAGAAAACACCATGGGCTGTATTATCATGAGCCAAGTGGCCGCAACACATTCTCTGACCTCTTCAAATATCGACATTTGATTCTGGACTCTCCATATCCAGACACAACATGCAAGGTACCCTGGGTGCACTGGTTATTGACATTCTGAGACGTAGTGTCAAGTTCAGGTTCTTTTTTCAAAATACACCTCCACTTTCACAGGAAATGTAGTTTGCATACAGTCTTTTTCAAAATAAATACACAATGTTGGTGCAATACTGCAAATTGGTGTTTTTTTCCTTCAACAATAAACGCATGTGGTTATGTTTGCCAACGCATACACGTTGGGTTTAGGCAACAAAAGTACATGGTTTGGTTTTGGAAAAACATACAGGGTTTAGTTTTACAGTGTTACGGGAAGTCAACACCAGCTTCCCGGGTGAAAGTCGGTGGTTGTTGGACCCATCCACCACCCCTCCCACTCTCCCTACTTTCTCCGCTTTTACTTTCGTTCTTGTCCTGCCTTTTTTCCCCTTGATGCCACCAGGCACCGTTGAACCACAGTGTAACGGTGACCGGCTGTTCATCATATTGATGTGAAAGGACGGCTTTTTTTCGTTGGTCTCTGATGCCGGAAGTCACTGCCCAAGCACTGAATTTCGATGACTTCAGAGTGAGACCAGGTTGGTGCATCCAGATCACAGTCAGGTTTAGCCCTGCTAAGTGCGTTGGGGGTGTGCAAAACACAGCTTGGGTAATTCCATGGTCAGGCTCTATTGGTGCCCTTGGACACTGGTAAGATCAGGAAGAACGCATAATTATAGGTAGGTTTATTGAAAACTGTGACACAAACAATCATGGCTTCTTACATCTTCTACTTATATCCCATTTCATCACAGGGCTCTCCCCGTTGCCACACACTGACAGTTCGGAAATCCTCAGTGGGAACTTCTTGTTGTCTGGGATGTAAGATGGACATTTTTGAACTAAAGTTTGGAACCCGAAGAGTCTCTACCACATGATGTTGCTCATCACAGCCCCACATCTATCCGTATTATAATTAATAATGTGGAGTTTTGGCCAATTTCTTTAAAAAAAGATGCTGCTTACCTGGTGTTTTGGATGGATTCACTGGGTCAAAGACTGACAGGAACAGAAAGTCCTGAGAGAGTATGATAAGTTGAGTGCAAAGTTTTAAGAGATTCACAATTTTTTATAGAGCTGTGTGGCCCGGGGTAGACCCAGAACACGCTGGAGGGATTACATATCTCATGTGGCCTGGGAACTCTTTGGAATCCCCCAGGGCGAGATGGAAAGCTTCGCTGGGGAGAGGGATGTCTGGGGTGCTTTGCTGCCCCCGCTACCCAGCCCCATGTGTTCACAATGTGTCCCATCACCAACATGCCCATTGATGTGCTGAAGAAACTGTTTAGAATAATTAATTGAAATCACACTTTTGATGTGCACATAAGCACAGGGGTGTCTGTGGTTATTTTACATCAGTCTGATGCTAGTTGCACAAAATGTGAGCACCGGATCTACCTTGTGTAATTATGGTTTAATAGTGCCCAATATCACTCCAGTTAGAAACTGCAGATTAAACAGATACATGCTGCCTTCAGATGGCTGTAAACACAATCATCAGTATAAAGAAAAAGCAACGCTACACAGGTCTGATCCATTCATGCATTCACACACAGTGGTTACCACTTTGTATTAAAATCCCCTGCTTATATTAATAA
>JAPZEB010000022.1:7035995-7049297 GCA_029783705.1 Chaetodon striatus
ATTGGAGGTGTGGCGTGAGGCCGTGTGAAATCAACCAATTGCGTGACTCTCACGGCGAATACATGAAAGTTGGCAGCTATGTATATATATATATATATATATATATATATACACACACGCACATACAAAACTGCTCAGGAATGGCCTGAGGAATGTAAGGTCATCAGGTCATCAACCTGCCCTTCCAATTCACTGGATCCCAATGCAATCAAGCATGGCACATGAATCATATAGTATAATGACTTGAAGAAGGGAGGCTTTTCTCCCATTCTTCTGGCATTTTAGGTGCAAGTGTTCAAAATCACATTAACATCATCCAGATTTTTTACTATCATTAACCATGAATAAAATAACCACATCCACTACATTTTTGTTCCGATGTGATGGGGTTTACTGGAGGCTCTTTACCTACTAAAAAAATCTAAAATCCAACAGGATAGTGCTTGGAATATGATTCTAAAGCAGCTGTTTATCTTAGATTTTACTCGTGAATCAAATTTTCAAAGAAAAACTTCATTGTCATGCATCATCTTCATTTTCACTTACTGTGTATCATCAACAGAAAATATCTTGATACTGAAAGACCTGGCAAAACCTAATAATAAGCAAAAGCATTCTGTTTTATCTGCCTTGCCTTGCACGTGTGATTGTCTGCACTTGTCTGCCACCTACACATGCTGTAAGAAGCACAGCTGAATTCTTCAAGTAGAGCTGAGGACACTACACTTTAGATCTCAGAACAGCATTAGCACATTAGCGTCAACCTCCATCAGGGTCTCATTACGTCCGCTCCAGCTCGCCAAGTAGGCCTGATTTCCACACTAGGACTAAATGCTGACAGGAGAATCCTGCAGGTACTGCTCTGACAATTCTCCCTTCTGTTCAGTAACCGGAGCACTTAAAGTACTGAGGCTTTGTTCAAAATGAATCCCCAAATTAGTCACCATTTCACTCTGCCCACATTCATATTGCATACCAGACCAAAACTGGCTCACAAACCACGAGCTCGGGGACAGACATACGCGCACATATGCGCATGTGCAAAGAGCCATTAGAGTCCATTTCACCTATCTTTTTGGGAAAGGATATTTGATAGCACATCATTTCTTACTCCTTCCAGAAAAGAGAAACTTTTATCTCCCAACTCCATTAGGCCCTGTGCCCACTTCTTAGCTCTGTAACCGGAGACAGTCCCAACCCACAGCCATGTCTCCTTGAAATGATACCCAATTTCAAGCCTGCAAAATGTGAAATCAAGCCTGACAAACCCAAAACATACCACTAACAACTGACACATCTTGCAATGTTATGAGACGATGAGAACAGAAGTGAGACTATGCAGCGATGGTGGGAAGCAGCAGCAATTAGAACTACAGTGGCTCGTAAACAAAGAACAAGGAAAAGTTGTTTAGTACTTCTCTATGTGTGTCTGGATGGGAAGCTAAATGCAGATTGATATATCAAGTCAGCCCACTCAAGTGAAAAGTCATCACTAACTTCTGTATTTTTTTCTGTAACTGGATTCAGCATCGGTGCGTGCAGGGATAGGGGCGGGCATTTAGTTTATTTTTCCACATTAATCCCTTTTCTGTTTCTGCTTCAGGTGAACTCTCAAATGTGTTTTACAACACCATATTGAGCACATTAATTCTAATCATTAGGACTGTGCTCCTTTGTGTTTTAGAGCAGACTTAGTCTAAATTACACCTGTTTTTGCTTAATTTTCTCTGCAAGTGAAAGTCATTGTGTTGCAAAGCTGTGGTGCAGTACTACCAGATGAGCAGAAAGGAAAACAGTGAACCTATGGGTAAGGGGTACTGGGGCCATTTCTAGAAGTCATGTGTCGATGTATAACTGGAGTGACAACGGTGTGCAGATTCTCCGCAGGTTAAAAAAGTATTTAACTGCTGGAAAGATGGTCTCTTTGCAGAGCTGGGTTATCTATGCAGTCGAAATACACTGCACTACAGTAGAAATACTTTGGAAATTGGTGCCACATGAACAGAGAGAAAGAGCAATGGTTTTTGAACACCTACAATTACCAGAATGCACTGTGCCACACCGGACCAATAATTGATCTTGCTGGTCACTGACATAATTACCGCATGTGTGAGTTGATTTTGCCTGGAACTTCTTAAAATAATACCGCAGCTGTCTAGTAACAAACATTCTCATATTACAGTACAACAGTAAGGTAAATGTGTGTCTAAATACATTTTAAGTGAGACATAGGCAATGTGGTGGCAGAATTTTGGTTTATATTTGATCAGCATAATACAGATTTACCCTTTGGTCTGAGTTTGAGCAACAGCCCAATAGCCAGCAAAAAGATGGAGGGAAGTTTAACATAATCATAAGTGCTATATCATAGGCAACTGGACTTGCTGAAGTTTCTTGAAGATGTTTCGCCTCTCATCCAACAACCTTCTTCAGTTCTAACTGACTGGTGCGGAGTCGCACTTTAAACTCCGTGTGGGTGTCAATCCTTTCAGAGTGGTTGAGGTCACATGTGAGCTCTGAGTGTCAGAGTAGTTAAGATCACATGTGAGTCATTGACCCACCTGGCCACACACCTTGTGTGTCGTTAGGGTTAGATTGTACCAGGGGAGAACTGGTGAAGTTTAACATACTTTATTGACACATACTGCCCACATAGTTATGATAGAAAGCTGGTTGAAAATCGGCAAAGTATTCCTTTAAATGTGTACTAAATGGGTGTTAGGCTCCGTTGGCACTATGTTTGTGATTTTCATGGACAGAGAGAGTAGTCTAGTGAGAGGACTTGGGTGCATCTCTGCATTTTGCATATGATGTGTTCTGCTAGCTACTCCACAAGAGACAGGAGTACATTGTAAGTGAGTGTAAAGCAGGATGACAGCAAGAACCTCCACTTCATAGGCCAGTGGAGTCATCTGGTAAATGGTGGATTGCTCCCTTTAGGTTGGGTGTAAGTCACTGTCCTGAGTGGAGGAGTATCTTGGGATCTTGTTCATGAGTAAGGGTAAGATGAACCATGACATAAATCTGTGCTGAGTCTGAAAGTCTTGATTTACCAGTCAATCCAACACTTACCATAATAATGAGCTTTGGGTCTTTGACTGAAAGAATGAGGTCAAAGATACAAGTGGCCAAAATTCCTATGCCAGGGCTGGGCTAACTTAGAGACATGGTATTGAGGTCAGAAATCTGAAATTATCTCCTTCAATCTCCTTCAACCTCCTTCAAGCTTGCCTGATATTACACAGAACTGTCAACTCATTACATTCCATGTCCATCAGTCTGACATTGCGTCCATTCTAACCAATTTTCGTGGGGAGGTGGAATTTGAGTTCCCTAACCAATCACTAGAGACCAATGTATCCGCCTGAATCTAATGTCATTTTAAGTCCACACTGACGCGTAGCCATGCCAACATTCTTGTTTTGCCAGGGTTTAAAGAGTGGAGCGGAGCAAGTGAAACAAACTACAATGTTGGGCAATATTGAGTAGACATGCTGTTTTGGAACCACCTCAATAGCATTGTCTATCTTGTCTATAGCGATGGCTGTTGTTTTTATAACTCCTTATTGGTTTTGGCTCACAGTTTGACAGCGCTTGACAACAGCTTGACAACAGTGTTAGTCCTGCCCATGGCGCTTAATGGGCTGATTGAGTCCCCCCACTGCGCTTCTGGTTTTTTGTTTTTATTATTTTAACCAAGACACCACAGTTTCAAATCAGGCAAATCAGTCAACTCAAACACAGAACTCGAAACTTGAAGGCTGCTTGGACCCAAACAACTTTCAGCTGAAAGGAATCAGTTAATGTGGTTCAGGGATTTGCCTTCAGGGTGCATCCCTGTGGAGGTAATACAGGCATGTCCAACTGGGTGAAGGCCCCAGGACAGACAAAGAACAAGAATAATATATATATCCAGTATGACATGGGAATGCCTCAGGGTCCCACAAGAGGAGCTTGAGGAGGTGACTTGGGAGAAGGGTGAGTTATCTTGCTTAATCTGTTGTCACTGGAACCTTGATGAGAGGCAATGGATGGATGGATGGAAAGCAGTGATCCTTAAGGACACTCTGCTAGCCTTATTATTAAGACACATACAGCATAACATCCACGGTTTGAATCCAGCTGGGATCTTTATTATGTGTCATACCCTCCTCTCTGTCTCCCCAAGTTCCTGTCTATCTCTACATTGTCAACTAACTAAGGGCAAAAATAAAAACCCTTCTTTGCCTGAACTTTGTCCTGCTGAAGTCATGCGGCACTAAGCAGCTCCTGGAGTCGTTCTGGATCTTCACTTTCTTGTGTAAGTGTCGCCGAGCACCTTCCCAAGGGTCAAAATTGGAAATAAAAACACTAGTGCATGCATCGATACTCCTGTGACGGCTTGGGTATTATAGCTGAATCCGCTGACTCATCAGCAGCGACAAAGGGTTCCTTTCTCTCTCGTAAAAAAAAAAAAAAAAAAAATCAAACCTTTACAGCCTAGTATTCAGCCCTAGCAGCAAACATGCGGTAAGGCTAAATAAAATCATAGCTAGGAAAAAGAGAAGTTATAACCCCTCCTTTCCCCCCAGGAGTCCACAGTGACGGGAAAGGGGTGTGTGTATATGTGTGTGTGTGAGGTGTATTGTCCGGGCCACATTCGGTTAACAACCCCATTAACTGGCTCACAAAGCAACCCCGGGGCAAAGATAACATCAATCCCAGCTTTAGAGGCCATTATGTTTCAGCCTGAGATATACGCGGCGTGCTGAAAAAAGCGAGGTAAGGCTGCGGCAGTGGAGTAGCTAGAAAGGTGGTAAGGTGTCACCGCCAAGCCCGGCCCTCTGTCCACCCGGCAACCTCGTCCCGACCGCATGCAAGCGCACACACACACACACACCCGCGTGCGACAAAGCTCCAACAAGGCCCCCTGGGCTACTTGGCAGGTGAGGACTGAGGCTGTTTATCTGCTTTAGTCAGGTCTACAAACTCAAACACACACACACACACACACACACACACACACACACATATACATAGACAGACCAACATACACATGTACCTTCCTAAATATGCAAAGACACACACACAATATAAACATTATATGCATCGACACACATGCATAAGTACATACAAATACACGCTTCAGCACACACACTCAAACATCCTTGTATCAAGCATACACATACATTATACACACCCTTACACACAAACACGGTCCTATTATGTACATATGCATACATGCAATACCAATAGAGGCAGTACAAATAATAAATTATACACATACCCAGATGGCTGAGCTACACACACAATGCACAGTAACTCACATACCCCACATGACAATATGTACACACAGATAATTACTAACAGCCCACACCCACTCAAACACACACACACAGACGTGATACGGCTTCTGCAGTGTATGAAGGCGCAAGCTTTGTCCGCCCGCTGCTCACCAATGATAACATTCACACTCCACAGATGCTGGAAAGAAAGGTCAATGATTTTTTTCTCCCCTTCTCTTTCCTACTGATTCATCGCTAACTATTGAACACCGGGATTCTATACGGGGAACATGTTTGTGTGCAACTCCAAGTGCTTAATAGCCAGATTCCTCCAAGGGAGGCTTAACTGCCTCAATTAAAATCACATAAAGGAGAACGCGCGAGTCCTAACAGCATAAACACGTCTCCTCTTTTAGAACAAACAAGGATAAAGAGTTTCCCCCTGATAGAGTCAGGTGGATGCTGATTTCCTTTCGCACTCCCAGGTTGGAGGCAGTAATCATGATTAGGGAAGCGCCAAGAGAGGCGGTGCAGATGAGTGACGGCTCCCCCCGCTGTCCAGGACATATGGGTGGGAGGGGACCGGTTTACACCCAGGGGATCAGTCTGCTATCCCCGCAGGCGCCCCGCTGAGCATCTCCCGGATTCGGTGAGACAGAGAGGTTTTCATGGCAACCGTGGGAGGAAGTGCTGAGGGTTTCTTCACAATAGGAAATAGGACGGAGTTTACTTCAGGGGATGGAGTTGAGAAAAACCCACCTACACTCAGTTTACTAATCTCCTGAGGCTGACATGAATTTTAATCAGGTGAAATTCTTGGTGCGCATTACAGAAAGTAGCATCAAACACAAGTTTGAAGAGGTGCAGCTAGGCTGTTTTGAAGATTAATTTGTTTTCACCTTGCTGTGTGTTGATCATAAACTGGAGGTCATAATTTTAGCGTTTCATTTAATAGACTGTCACTGTTTTATGTGCATGAACTCCAATTACTTACCCTTATTTAGATATTTTTAACCTGATTAAGCTGTTTCCATGTTTAATAGAGGTAGATTTTGTTAAAGTAAAACAATTTACTTGCAGTGACAGACTCACAGTGAATTATCATCCAAAAGTGTAGTCCCCCTAAGCCCCCGAAGCTGATGGGTCTTGGCTGTCTACTTGTGTTTGGATCACCAAAACAGATTAATTCCAGGTATAAATGGGCTCTTTGATTCAGAGCTGAGTGGCTCAAGTGGCTGAGGCAGCAGCTAGCAGCTAATGATGCTGAAAGCATGAACAGTGCTAAGTCCAGCAACAGTGCTGACACAAAGCTAACACTGTTAACGTGTGGGGGAAACCAGAGGTTGAACGTCACGCTGCAATGACAACGTTATCAACGATAACAGCAATATGAGCACAATACAGAGTTATTAGCAGGCCAGTGGGACATGTGTGTCCAACACAACATTGACATACACAACATTAACGCAAGGCCGGACCGGCTACCACAACAGAGAAGCTCGGATCATAACACATGTGGAGGGAGAGTGACTTTATTTAGGATGCTATTACTCCACTACATCTTTACATAGAAAATAGCTGTTCACTGGCTGCTATATTCATGCTGCATGTTATATAGAGCTCCTTAAAGGTTTTGTCAGACTGATTGTGAGGCAAATTTTAGAGGTGGCACAATTGTGCAACAATTACATATACAATTAATAAAAAGATGCAAGTTGGCGGTCATGCACGTAAATTTGGTCAAGACCAACTGGTGCAGCCATGGGTCCAGATGTCTCCTTAGTCATTAGTTCAAGGTTCACACAGTTTAACATATTTAGCGTCATACTTGCATCTGGCCATGTCACAAGCTAGTTTTCTATCCCTGTTAAGTTTGTTATTCACTCACTCTACAGCAAGAAACGGCACTTCAAAATAAAAGCTTTGTGGTTCACCGTACTTAAAAACAAAACGTATTTTTTACAAAGCTGATACGTTTGCAAGTCATATGTGGTTTCAGAGTGAATTCAGAGTGCTCAGTGCTGTCAAGGTAGCAGTTAGCTTGCCTTTATGCCACATATTTATCTGAAACTGTTCTAGAAGGGAATGTCTAAGAGGTACCCAAAGTCTGCTGTAATGACCATCTGTTCAACAGATATCTTTCACCACAGTACCATTATTCCAGTGAGGACCACTTTAGTCAAAGAAAACTTTATTTCCAGTTGCAGTGTTATATTTAGCAGTATGGCACTGTTCTGGGGCCTCTCTGCCTTTCATAGGCCTATGCAGAAAGCCTAAGGTGGAGAGGTGTGCCCTCTCCGCCCCTCTACGTGGAAAGCCATAAGGCAGAGAGAGCACACCCGTCTGCCCTTCCATTCGCAAATGAGGAAAGCCTGAGGCAGAGAGGCAAACCTCCCTGCTCTTCCATGCACCTACATGGAAAGCCTATGGCAGGGAGAGCAGCAGCCAAGACCACTCAGGAACAGAACAGAGCAGCATCATTGACAAACAGAAATGACATGGATAAGTCAGACACAACAAAAGAAGGAGGAGCTGGGGTGGAGGCGGGTTGCAAAGCGGCTTGCAGAGGAAGCAGCAACAGTAAGCAGGCCAGAGCAGTTTAAATAAGGTGCCCTGAATAAGATTTGCCAGTTGGTTGCATTGAATAGAATCATGTGATCTATCAGCTGACTCCCTTTCATCAATCAGTTGCTCCATCAGTTGACTGGGCTGTTTGAGATCAACTGATGTAGCTGGGATGTGAGCTGAGCTTGACATCATGTCCTGCCTGAAATAAAACTATGCTCAATTTTTGTCAATATTTTAGCAAATGACTACATATCTTTAAGCTGAATTTGGCTTTCATTTTTAAACATCTATCCTGCATTACCTGCTATACCACAGTTCTTTGAAAAGTGATTCACTTGTTCCATAGGAAAAAAAATGGGTGCAGTCCTCCTTGTAGCTCCCTGCCATGAAGGGACATTTTGCATCAAGCTCAATCTGAACACTCCATTACTATTCATGTTTAATAAGTGTGTCCAGGTGTTTCACAGCAGTAACTGTAGATTGAACCTGACAATATTCTGTATATTCCCCTGCAGGTTTTCATTCTTGTGATCATCATGGGACACTTGAACTCCCCACTAAATGACACGCTAATGAAATTCTTTGGCTGCAGCTCCTCATGGCAGGGTGAAGCAGATTCCATTACAGGCTTTACAGACTGACACCCCAAACACTGTTGAGTTAAATCCTAATCCCATATTGGTCTAAGCCTTGGTAATATTCTTTTCATATAGGTCCTTTTTTCTCTCGCACTCATGTCTCAGATAGCTATCAGCAGAGTTATTAGTAGACTAGGCATGAATGATGGCTGTAAAAATTAGACAGCTGTACCAGCTTATCCAAGCTTCAACAGACAGATTCACTTGACTAATAATGTGTCCAAACAGCCCTTTGATGAAGTGACTGGCATCATACGCATCATAAATACTCTGAATATGATTTTAATGAAAGCACCTGTCACTGTTTTTATTCAACTGTGAAGCAAATCATTTAGAAAGTGCTGAAAAGTCAGAAAACTTCCCAAATGTCAAAAAAACATCAACCAAGAAATCTTTTGAAAATTGAGCAGGCTGTTCCTCAGAAACTGCTAATTGTTCTTCAATTTTATGCAGTTGGGAAACATAAAAGAACGTGTGAATCTAGTAATTCAGTGCCAGCTAATGGCCAAATACATATAGTGGAGACTTGCAGCTGAAACATATGAAGGACCATGACCTGATGAACATTCTTAGGGGCACATAAATTTGTTGTTGCGCCACGACTAATCCTGACCATAGATGTTCAGTAGCTTTATTATTACACCCAGAAATGATCCACTAATCCTATGTTGAAATGATAATTCAGTTTTTCTTTGGGTTCTCCAGCTTCCTTTCACAGTCCGAAGACAAGTTAGGTAAATTGCTGAACACCATGTAGTTACAGATAATGGTTGGGCGGGAGATATGCACCATGTGCACACAATTGCACATAACTGGCTTAAATAATTATTGTCTTAAAACTAGATTTTTACACTGGGGCTCTACAAGCCAAAGATCACGATATCAGGATATAACAAAGGACCACTTTTATTTGATATTATACTTTAGTGGTATAATCAAACAGAAATCTCTGGGGCTGAAAAATGAAGCCAACACAGACGTGCCAAAAAATACAGTTTCCTGAGTGGCCACCTGAGGCTGGCTCCAAGAGTGGGTCAATCCTCACAGAACAATCCTGTCAATGCTGGTTAGGTAATGCAACCATGATTTAACCCCAGATTCACATAGTATAGGTGCAATTGTAGCTGTCGCTATTTTAGTGTGCTTTCAGTTCATGAAAGTTCATTGTAACATTTTGGTTGTCTTAAAAAAATCTTGCCCACCATCTAGCTGGGCTAAAAGAACCTCCAATGAGTCAGATATTCAGTTTTTCAACAAGGTTTGTTTTGTTTTACTGCATTTAAGCCTTTTTTTAATTAGCAAAAATTACCATTAGCGTAAGTATTAGGGCGGCACGGGGATGCAGGGGTCAGCATCGTTGCCTCACAGCAAGAGGGTTCCCACTTGGAATCCAGTGTGCAGAGTTTGCATGTTCTCCCTGTGTTGGCATGGGTTTTCTTTGAGTACTCCGGCTTCCTTTTACAGTCCAAATTCATGCAGGTTAGGTAAACCAATGACTCCCCATAGGTGTGAATGTGTTGTGTGAATGGTTGTTTGTCTCTATGTGCAAACCCTGTGATAGTGACCTGTTCAGAGTGTACCCCACCTCCTGCCCAATGGCAGCTGGGATAGGCTCTTAACCATAGCTGTAAATGCCCACTATCTGCTAAACAATATTTGACTGATTTTAATTTAACTTGTCACAGAATTTGGGGTACACATACTCATGATTTCCAGATCAGTAATTCTGATGACGCTGGTGATTATTTGGCACCACCATGACACTGATATTTGTGATTTTAAGTAAAATGCCTTGACAGCTACATGATGGGTTGTCATGAAATTTACTCCCGACATGCATTGCACCCATCCTCCCACCCTTCAAGATAAATTGTAATCATTTTGTTGATCTCTTCACTTTTCATCTAGCGCCATCATCAGGCCATTTTTTAACTGCCTGCTTTGTATGGCTCGTAAACCAGCTTCATGTGTGACAATGTGATGGACATGTTTTAAAGATATTTTTTAATATTCAAAGGCATGTTCAAACTGCTGTACAGTGCACTGAAATTGAGCCAGCAGTGCCAAGCCTTGGTCATTATTTATTGGACAATGCATTTCCATCACAATTTCTATAAGGTCTTCACAGATATAAAACGCTTAGCTTCAAGCCTGCATAAAGCCTTTTGTGGACATTTTATCTAATTTCACCATTGCCGGTCAGCTTTTGTAATTCAATACGGCTTAGTTAGCATGAAAATAGGTGGGTGAAACATTTTTAATAACAAGAAGGCAATTACTAGAGACTTCATCAGGATATTCTCATAATTGCATCGAGCTGCACGGAGTATTGCCCTGCATAAAGGAAATTATCTTGATTCCTATCCTCTGCATATCTCATCCCAGTCATCTCTCTGCATTGTTAAGCTGCTACAATATGTCTCACTGACCTGATGAGAACTTTATTACTGGGAAAGAGTCCAACTAAACCTTCTGTACTTCACCCAACTCTGGAGTCGACAGCAAAGTGTTCAGTTTAATGTGCCAAGATTGGTGAGAACAGATCAGTCCTGTCTTAGAGGAGAAATCCACCCTCCTATCCTCTTACAATGTTGTGTATCATCATTTTCCCTGAAGCTGCCTCATCTACCTCTACCTCACTTCTACATTTCCCAGAATGCCTTCCAACAAGGGGTGTGAGCTTGTTGCCTTCAATCTCACAGGGGTTTGTGAGCAAATAAATATCTTGTTGCTCATGAGCCGAGCACTCTGTGAACACTTGGGTGTGTCTGCAGCCTGGCCCTTGCTCAAAATGCCAATTGCCTTGAAGCTGCATTGCATTCTGGTCCAGTGAGGCTACTGTGGGTGGAAGAAAAGGTATCTCTTTTTCTTCTATGATGGATTTCTTCCCGTACATTTGCTGAATGTTGGTCAAAAATGGCAAGTCTTGAAATAAGTGTTGAGACATCCACACTAACACCTGAAGTTTATAATCACAAGTAAAATGTTGTATATGTCCTTTAATTTCTGATCACATTTAGGCCTTAGAGTGACATTCAAATGAACTTGGTAGAATTTAATCTGCAAACAGCTACTGAATATGTTTTTTTATAGATAGGACTAGAATAATCTATAAAAAATGCAATCAATATCCATGCACACACTTTGCAGGATTGCCTGTCCTCAGGTGTTGTACAGCACACAGTGCAGATATACACAGTCTTCTCTTAGTGTCTGCTTCTGGGGAACTCAAGGGCATTGTCAGCTTTATCAGCGCATAGTGATTCATCAGGCTAGTTGGTAAATAAGAGATGCTATCAGAGGCTCCTGGTGGCATTGAGGGCCCATGTCCTAATCAATAACATTCCAATTCTTCACTGATCTCCTTCTCTGATTAGCCGTTCTAATCCAATACACAATGTTGCTGTCTATTACTGAGCCAGGACAAAGCCTTCCCGTTAAGCCCGCCTTTATCTGTGGTTTTGAGTTTACTACTGATATAAGGCGAGCCTATGCCAGCGGCTATGGCGAGGACATCCTCAGGCTCTTCTAATTGCTAATCCACTTGGGCCAGCAGATAGCAAGGAGATTTCACTTGGCCTGGCAGCGCCACAGGCAGTTAAGTGTGCTGATTGTAGTGAGAGGTAACCAGTCGGTGCGCAGAGACAGAGTAAGTTGAGGTAAAATGGCTTGTAATTTTTCAACTCCCTTAAATGGGAATGGGAGGTAGTGTAGTGGCAATGGTAATAAAGCAGGTTAAGAAAAGGAGGGGTGGGTAGGCTGTCAGTCTGTGAAGAGCGGCAATGGCAGCAGCCACTTACTGACATGGGAATACTGATGAACAAGCTGAGCCTAATTTAAGTCAATGAATATGAAATATGCATCAAATTTATGATCTGTGATGAGCTCAACTGAAGAAGACGAAATAAATTTGCATAATTGTTTAGCTGTCACACACACATTAGTCCATAGATTTTAAAGCTCTACCTAATTTGGATAATTTCAGTGAATTCAAGTTAAATTACATTAAAGGGGCTATATGCAAAATTCACATAAACAGTGCCTAACAATGGCAACAGTGCTGACAGAACTAATGGTGTTAACTGGGGGGAAACCAGAGGGAACCTGACATTTGTGGTAAGCGTCATATGAGTGCAGTGCAAACCAGCAACTATGAACTAGCCATAGAAATACACACATGCACTAACATGCATGCACAGCCTAAACAGTTTACCACAACAAAATAGCAAAAGCTCAGATTATAACACACACAGAGTATTTATCCTCTGCTCAGGACACCATTACTCCACTATATCTTTACATAGCAAATAGTTTTGCTGCCCTAGTCCTCTAACTGTAACTGTAACCTCTAACCTTGTGGTTGTATGCCTCCCCAAACCAGTCAAGTTGCAGTTTGTCCTAACTCAGGTGTAGCAATGAAGTTGACAATGCTTCAAATATGGATGTTGCTGCAAAGAAGCTGCATATTCTAAAACATGGATGCTTCACACACATCATCACAGTTTCAAGGTGTGCACCCAGGATTATTGTCACCAATTCAGTATCAAACCAAAGGCCTTCAATATGGCAATGAATAACAGCCAGAGAAGTGTTTTTGCAGAACATTATGATGTCACACTGAAGCTGACCTTTAACCTCTTTAAGACATGAAATGTCATCACTTCATCATTATATCCTATGAGACATTTGTGTAAAAAAATGTCATAATTAGTGCATGAGCTCCTGAGTTTTGGCCAAAAACATGTTTTGTGAGGTCACAGTGACCTTTGACCACCAAATTCTAATCAGTTCATTGCTGAATCCAAGTGGACATTTGTGCCAAATTTGAGAAA
>JAPZEB010000022.1:7110215-7121029 GCA_029783705.1 Chaetodon striatus
GCGTTAACTAGCTCATATGATTGCACAAGGATTCATGGGTAACAGTCAACCTATCGTTAATGTTGTGTACTGTTAACTAAACAGGTTTTATGAATAGGCTGATTTATCTTTGCTGATAATATATTAGACTTATGTCAATGTAGATTTTCAGGCACATTTTACTTACTAAAACTTTAATTAATTAATTAACTTATTTAGAGGTCATTTTGCGGATCCCCTGCAGTGACTCTGAGGACCTCCTAGTGGTCATGGACCCCCTAGTGAAGACCCAGGGTCTAGAGGAAGTAAAGGTCATAACATAATTCCACCATTTTTCCAAATATGATAATATTCTTAATTTGATACAGGTCCTGTAAACATTCAGCTTGAACACTCCAAATCAGGACTCATTGTGATGTGGCATTTTCTAAATAAAAGACATGGGATATGCTGATACCACTCAGCATATTACCCTCTATTTTAGAAATTAAACATTAAAAATGAAACTGTGTTGCAAGATGTCATCAGTTTCTTCGGGAACATCCTCAGCACCTCTAAAAATACTCCGACATATGAGAACTGACATTCTGCCGTGTTTGGCACAACCTGTTGCACTTTAGAACAAGATAATTACGTGTATAATGTCATTTACAAGCTGCATATTTTGCAGGATGACTCCAAAAAATGTTTCAGCTTGTCTTTCTTTAAAGGGTGCAGTGTTATCACATCATTGTGCTTAGCAGCTGCTCATGAATAAAGACCCTTATTGTTTGGTATTGCTGCTGAGAAGAATGCAAATGTGCATAAAGTGTTAAAAGGTCAGGCGCTCTTCATGTCAGAGGCAAGTTGATTTTGATTGTGTTGTTCCAAAGCTAAGCATTTTATGTGTCTCTCGTGTCCTGAGCTAATGGCCTCGCATGGGCACTGAGCAATCACTGTTAATTGTTGAAAACAGCGTCCCGTCACTGCTAATAGGCCGATGTCTCAGTAGCGGTCTCTTTTAATTGGCCCATTTGAGTTTGTTACACTCCGCTGGGGTGTGTACTGTATGTGTGTGAATGTGTGTGTCTGTGTGTGTGCACATGATGTCATTCATGCTCATGTGTGGGATCCGTCATTAATTACTGAGGCTTGTAATAAGTATTTCTCTTTCACCGTCCTTCATGTCTGTGTCTGCTCTTCCTCCGTCTTCCTTTGTCACACGCGCTCTCCTACTTTGTCTGTAATTCTCTCTACCTCCTCTCTCATCTCCGTCTTATGTCCGCCTCTTCGGTTTTACACAGCAGGAAGCTACAGTAATGACCAGCTCTTAAATAATCACCACACACACACATACACACACACACACGCACAGAGAGCGTGGAAAGGTGTGAGTGCTTATTATGAGGTTCATAAACAAGGAGATAGAGAGAGCAAGGACAGAGGAGCGGTGAAAGTGGGATAGATGGAGAAGAAGGGCATTAGTCTGCAGAGGAGAATAATCACAACCTACTAACTTCTTAGTGCACTGCCTGTGCTCATAATTTAAATCTGTGAATTTGAGTGTGTGTTCATGTATATTTCTATGTCAGCATGTGCTGCACACACAGACCAGTTAGCAACCAAATAAATGCTGAACTAGCCTTTAGTGTGTGTACATGCATGCACGAGTGCCTGTTTATGTTAATGCCTATGCACATGATGACGAGTGAATTTTTTTCCTCTTTAATTATGCAAAGGCTGGTGTGTGCGTGTGTGTGTGTGCGGAGGTCTTTGGTGTTGTCTGTGTGGATACATTTTGGTTTAATGGTGTTATTGCTGACAGTGCATTTGCATAAGCCAAGTAGATCATTTGCAAGGACTGTATGTGTGAGGGTGTAAACATGTAACCAAGCCAGCTCCCGTCACTACTGAACATCAGCAATAATATTTTTTTTCTTTTCCCTGATGGAAGTATTTAGCCAGCTGAAAAACAGAGTCTCCCTTTCTCCCTCGTTTTTACTTCCTAGTCTTTATTCCTCCTCTTTAACTGCCCCTCTATTCTTTCTCTTTCTCAGCACATATTTGCAGTGTATTCCCGTCTTCTCTGCACGACTTTGTGCATGTTTTTTTCTTCTCATGCATACTTACAGGAAGTTAATGCCTTGGAATTCATTATGTTTTAATGCATGCATCACAAACCAGGGCAGGGATGGATAATCCAAATAAGAACTTCATATTTTACCAGTATGTGGTTCTATGGAGAGCTCGGAAACTTAACATTTTCTATATACAGCAGCAGCAGAGCAGCTAATTCAAGTCACTGTCCCAAAAACTTCCAAAATGTTTAGTGCCACAGTTTATCACAACTCACAGTATGCTGCTATCCAAATAGATCGTGTATAGTAATTTGAGTGGGCTTCGCAGGGGCTCAGCTCAGGGACCTTACTCAGCACATGAGGGACGGCGCATTCAATTAAAGCGAGGCAGCGAAACGTGCTCCACATTGGGTGTGGTTTTCTTTTAGCAACCAGCACTACATTAAAACTGAAGGGGGTTTAGCAAGCCCTGGATCTTCTGCTTGACTGTATTGAACTGGAAACATGTTTTTCTTGAGCCCCTAAAACCTCCGGCGTGTATCAAGTACAACTTGTCATTGAACTCAAAGTCTATCCCAGCCCTTACAAGACTCTTAAGCCATTAACAAGCATCAGCCTCAGCCCCACTCTCTCCCCCTATGGCCCACTTAGATGGATGTAAAATTAGGCTTTAATCCGCCAGCTGAACTAAATACATGCTCCCCAGTGTCAACACCGCTCATTCCATAATATTTCATTTCTCTCTCCCTCTCTTTTTTACATTTATGTTCCCTCGTTTCCCATTCTAAACTTTTTATTTTTCTCATTCTTTCTCCCTTTCGGTAATTCATCTATGATAGATGGACTAAATTTAAGTACATGGCCCCCACTGTCAACACCACACTTTAAATGAATTTAATCTCCTCTCTCTGTCTCGCCGCCTTTGTATCTGTTTCTCTCTTTTGCCCCCTTTCCCTCTCCGTCTGTGGTTGATGGGCCATGGGTGGTTTGTGGATCAATAGTTTTGATAAATGGGAGGAAATCTGGCTGTGGCTCTTGAAAATTTAACCTATTAAAGCTGGTTTAGGAGCTAACTCTTTTAAGTGTCTGTGTCTGCCTGTGTGTGAGAGCATGTGCCAAAATGACCTGCAGACAGCAGAGCCAGACAGGAAGAAGAACAGACAGGCGGTATTACTTGGGTGTTTAGCTGTAAGCTGGTTTAGAGATACAGTACTTATTGGCAGTGGAAACTAGTACCCTGTGGTCACTGTCCACCAGTACAGAGAGGCTAATTGATTATTCTTTATCCAGCACATGTAGCTACATGCTAACATCAGGGAAATGTGTAGTCTTGGTTGCCGATGTTATTTTCTTCTCAATTTTGGATCAGGTTGTGAAGATTTTGGTTTAGACACTTTTATTGGTGCATTATCACGTTACAAATTTCCACCATACACCATTACAGTCATTATCAAGCTGTATATATATATATATATATTTCAGGCTCAGGTTGGGCTTGTACGAAAAGTTCATGCAGGGTTTGGCCTCATTTTTTGGGCCCAATCAAAGATCTAATATAATCTCATTGGGGTTGTGGGGCTCAAGCACTAAAAAGCTTCCAGGACTAAGCAGTATTCCTGCAATGCAATGTAACAAGCAACCCTCTGAAAGACCTTGTTGCTCCGTCTTGCCTTGTCTGTTGGAACATTTGTACCATCAGCACTCAGCTGGCGTGTGACAAGGCCTCTGGAGGTCTACAAACGCTGCCTCTCTGCTGCAGTCCCAATTAGAAGGCTTCACCTGCCCAGCAGGGGACGGAGTCAGGAGTCTTCCATCTGTCAGACTCATGCACTACCACTGTCATATCACTCTTCACAAACGGCCACCGAGGCCAACAGTCACTGCCTAAAAGCCTTACGGTTCAATGGCCATCACAACTTGCTCAAAATGTTTGCTGCGCTTTGACAGGCTGCTGCTCTCACTCCTTGAAGGAAGACACATACACCGTAAATACTGCATGTCAGACAACTCTCGAGTACTCTATAGTACAAGCAAACTGTGGGACTGACAGTGGGGGTGGATATTCTGGCAACTTGAGAACAGGGAAGATGGCTGAGGCAAGGTTGTGGAAATACTTTTGAGTAGCTTTAATATATCAAAACTTTATCAGCATCCCTGGGCGCCCTAGCTGTTTTTTTTTTCACTTCCTTTTGAAATTCCACTTATTGAATAAAATAATGGTCAAGCCAGCAGCTAAGAGTTTGCCCACATTCAAATTCACAGAAGTTTACTGTGGGATTGAGGCCAGCCCAATCTGGATGTGCGATTTTGGGTGGGTCTCTGGTCATGACCTAGTGGTGGGAGCTTGCTCCCGAGGGCCCACTGGACAGTCCTGGCTGGTGACACATTGATGTATGAGCTCCAGTTTTTTGCTCCCTCTCCCCTCAGCACAGAGAAGCAGGTGTGCTGATCAGTGCCACTTGATCTGTCAGTCGGATGGATAAAAATAGCCTTGGAGATTGAGCTGGGAAAAGGACTCGCCTAACTCTTCGGTGGAAACTCAATTGACTTTGAAAGGCTCCTAGAATGTTCTTGACCACAGTAAATGAGCCAAAGTCTTCTGAAGGTCAAACATCTTAAATGTGGCTTTTCAGTTGACTGTCCAGGAGGAGGCTTGTCTTACCATTAGGTATCTGTTAGCTTGAAAGGAAGAACTTCTTCCTATTGATATATCATGAACATATTAATCTTTAATACACAGACCAGGTTATGATCTGATAGAAAAGTTGTAGCACACTGGAATAATACATTTTCTTTGCTGTACCACTATCACCACTTATCACTTTTGTGTCGCAATTTTTCCCTTCATGATTTTTAAATTGATCTTTAATTACTGAATACATTTAGTTCAAATGAGGAGGTGTAAAGAATGCTGCTTTCATTGTGGTAGTTGATGTGACGTAATGCCATATCCAGTTCAAGAACAACAAAGCCAAAGCGAGAATGCAGAAAACTTTGGAGGGTCTGACTACATGGACCTTTAGCTGATATCGAATAGCAACTTGAATTAAGCTACCTCAGCTAAGACTGTCCACTGTATCAGCAAACTTTCTGTTGCTGCTGTTACTAACATAAGACCCAGCCCACTGTGAACTGCTGAATTCAAATTGCTACAGCCGCTACTAAGTATGTCTCAAGAGCTTCAGCCTGCTCTTCTCCCAGCAAATAGTGTCATAGCAGTGGGAAGAGGTTAAGGGACTGCAGGGTTGCTAGCTAGCTAATTCCTGTCTCATTTGTGTTCTGATAAACAGGGACGAAAAGCAGGGCGAGGAGCTAAGCAAATCAATGCACTGAATACAACTTTACAATGGAAGAAGATTTTATCTATTTTGAATACCAAAAAAAAAGGGGAATATCAATAACAGATGATCAGTGTTGATATTGTTAAAGCCACCACAAATAAATCAGTGTCAGCTATGGAAAACATACATACAAGCAAGTAAAGTTTATTTAATATAGCACCTTTTACAGAGCAAAGTAGCATTTGTCCCTTTTGCTTGATGCATTCAATGTGTAAGTATACAAAGCCAGGCTGTTATCCAGCTGAAGTTCTGCCTGGGTTTTCTCCTTCCTGGTCATTTACTGTCAGATATACTTGGAATATCCTGGGCTATCCTCTCCTGCTGTAAGCTCTGAAAAAAATGCATAACTTTGCAAGTTTTCTCTGAAGTTCCTGATCAAGAGAGATTGAGGGCAGAGACTATAAGATGGGAGAAAAGCTGCGGAGTCAGCAGCTTTCATTGTGGGGAGGCTGAAGAGGCTCTGCTTGTTGTTTGAACAGCAGGCGGCTATTACACCACATTGATGCTCAGAGTAATTAAATGTGCTCTGTTCCCCTTCGTGTTCCTTTTTCCATCTCTGCTGTGCCTTAAATCTGCACAGATAGGTTTAAAGAGGTGTTAATGTCAATGTTGTTTGCTGAAACCTTTTTTCTGCCAAATGTAGCAGAAGCGCTTTATTCACTTGTTGTAGCCTCACAGTTACAGCGGGACTGATGAAAAAAAACACCTGAATTAACACGCATGTTGGTAGGGCTGCATGATTAAGTCCTCCATTAAGTCCTCAAGTGAATTAGTTATGTTGTAGTAACGTTCCCTTTGACTGAGTTCACTTTTAATGAGCAATTCTCTATTTCATTTCCACTTGACATGCTCCTATCTAACTTTGTCACAGGTACAAAATGAGGTGCTAAGAAGAAGCTTGTCTAATTAGCTAGCCACTTGTGGTGGTCCCAACGGCAACCGCCATTCCAAATATTGAAGCTATTATCATGATCACTCTCACCATTAACATAAAAGCAAGGCAGTGGGCCATTTAATGCGGCTTATATGTAAACACCTTTTTAAAGCATTTCAAATCACAGTGAGGTACAGGCTCAGCAGGTGGCTAGGTTACATTTAGGCCAATAATTGTAGAGCTCATAAAGGAGATATGTGGCGGTCATAAAGGAGCAGTGTGTGAGATGTAGGGATGGCATGTAGTAGTGAAGATTGCAGACTGCAACCAGCTGAAACTTCTCCCGGTTAGAATTCCTTCAGCATTCATTGTTCAGGTGATTTTTAGCAGGAGCAAAATTATCTGCAGAGGTCTGTTCCTCTCCAAAACAAATAGACCTGGTGATTTAAACCACTAAAAATGCTAAATAAAACAATCTCATGTTACAAATCAGTGTTTCTCCAATGCTATTGGGCATGTCAGAGAGGGGCCACTGACTTAGCACCTGCTTATGTCTGCCCACCTATTTTCTCTGATAACTTAAGACCCAGACATTCAGGAGGTTTTTACAGTGAGTTGAATTATGTCTTCCTCTCCAAAACCTACAGACCAGGTGATTCAAACAGGTAAAAACACCAAATAAAGCAGTTTCACATCACAAATCTGGGGTTCAGCTAGACAGGCCGGTAGCCCAGCACCTACTGATGTGTGCTCACCTTTTTCTCTTTTCTCTTTTCTCTCCAAAAAAAAAAACCCCAAAACCAGACCCATTGCTTTATATCGGGTACAACCATGAATTACGCAGTTTTACATAAAAAATAAAAAAAAACACAGAGAGGTTGCTATCTACGGCAGCTTACGCAAAAACACAAATGGCCCTATCTAGAGCCAGTGTTTAGTTTCCTGTTCTGGGCTACTGTAGAAACATGTTGGAAAAACATGGCGTTCTCCATAGAGGAGGACCTGCTCCCTATGGAGACATAAACAGCTCATTCTTAGGTAAAGAAAACACAACAATTCTTACTTTCAGGTGATTAACCACTAAAGAAAACATACTTATTACACTATATTCCATTTCCGCCAATATATCTCCCTAATTCCTACACACAGGAACGTTTAAGCATATGGTAAGCAGATAAATGAGAGCAGTGGTCATCACAGTCTACTGAGACTCCCCACTAAATTGGGCATTAACTGTCTCAAACTTAAAGTGCTGACTCACTAAGTCCCCAGAGTATTTCATTCATAGCTTGAAAGGCCACGCTGATCCCAGATCAGCTCAGAGAAGAAGACAAATACGCTCATATTCCATCTAAGAGGGAGATTAACAGTATTAGCAACAGACCCTAAAATAGTGTTGAGGAGACAGTTGTCTGTTTGTGGTTTGAGAAGAATATGCAAAAGAAAAGGCTGTCACGGGTGTCAAGAACGAAATGTCTGAGTTTGCGAGGATTAAAAAAAAACACTCAGTTACCTCAGGCAAGAGGTCCCAGCATTGAGAGAGAAGGATTAATTATGTGCATATGTAAAAGATATAATTTAAAGAAAGAAATGTGAGCCAAGAAGAGCTACATGAATTGGCTGACGGAAGCGTGTTCCACCCCCACCAATCCTTAAGCATTTATATTTAGTATAACGTCCTCATCTCTGTAATGTGTTCATGTATAGGAGAGAAGTAAAAGACGGAAAATGTCTTTGTATCCAATATATTGTTTGTTTCATCACCCTGCTCTGTTCATGCCCTGGGAATATTCAGGGAAAATATAAAGGAAAAACGCTGGCGTGGAAACATTTTCACAGAAGTAGGAATTAACTGTGAGTAAATAATTCCACAGTGGAACAGCCTGGAATACAACAAAGCAAGCCAAAAGCTACACTACATTGAGGGCACGAGAGCCCTCCCTCCATTCAACAATACACGACATGTGGGAATGAAGATGGCACCAAAATGGAGAGCACTTAATCTCCGAAGTGTTCTGAATGAAGTCGGGGCTTTTGTCATTGGCTTCTTGGCAAGAAGTTACGTAAATCACATCCAATAGCTCCTGTGTCTTGGAAAATACCCATCTGCCGCTTGTTCAGACTATGCAAAATAAGTCGACATGTTATACCCGCATGACTGGTCCCGTTTTGAGGGTGGTCGGGGAAAGGGTTTGAGGGGGATATTTTACACGCATCATCTAAATTACTGTCAGGGGAGTCGGCGCGGAGGACAGAAAAAGTCTGAAGGACGCCTGCTGTAATCTCTGCAGAAAATAAATAAACCAAGCATGGCCGTTTAATTGCTGCCTCCGACTTGGCCTCTCCGGGGTCTTATGGGAGCTGAGCTGCCGCAGAGCTGGATGGCCATCAGCGTAAAGAAGAAAAAGAGGGAGAAAAAGAGAGGGAGGATGTGGTCACGCTGGCTCAAAGGCTTAGAATTTAACCTGGCTGGTCTAGCTCCCCAATTCCAGTCTACGCTTCTATGATTCATTGGCATGATTTTGTCTTTATATGTCACCAAGGGCATCTCTGTCGGCTCAGGATTCAGCACATAGAGATCCAGGGAGCCTCGAAGCTTTGATAAAAGACTGATCGTGTTGCAACTGAGACCGGCCCTCTGTGGAGAGGCCGTTGAATGAAACGATAACAGATGAGATATTGATTCAGCACTGATTACAGCCACACAGATGAATGTCAAAATATTGTCAGTGTCTCATTCTTCATTATATTATCACTGCGGGGACAAAAGGACGGCCAGTAGCAGATTAATTCCACTGGGAGACATCCAAAGCAACGGTTTTCATGTCAAGGTTAGCTAAAGTGACTTTACTGTACATGATGATAGACTTGGTATCAGATTCAATTAACTGGAACATGTTCACAAAATGGAGTGGCCTCTGTAGTGGAATGGATAGAGCGTGGTCCAAACATGTCCGGGGTTAGAGGTTCAGTTTCCTCTGGAAACCCTCCACTAAAAATGGAGATGCACTCAGCATGTCCTGTAAGGTAATGTATCAAAGCTTCAGCTAAACAGCAGATGTCATATATTATCTTGTCAGGATTCTATTCAAGTGCTGCAGTGCTACACATATCTGCAGATTTTCTGTAGCTGCCATTTCAATGTATAATATATATCCTTTCTTTGCTAGAGTTACTGTTTCTCCAGCTGCTATTGTACTGCTGCTGTGCTACTTTCTGTTTACAAACCAAAGGCCTGGGATTTAGAACAATAAGTGTAGATCCCTCAAGAGAGATATGCAACACAGCTCGCAGTCCATACTTAATACAGAAGCACAAAAACAGGTCATTTATTGAGAGACAATAGCAGCAGTTCTGACCAATTATCAGGACGAAGCCTCAAAATATGAGACAAAATAGGGGCTGCAAAACAAGCAGCATAAAAATAGAGGAAAGAAATATGAGCATGGTGGAAGCACATCAGACACAATGAAAAAACAGTGAATAAAAATACATTTTAATAGAAGAAACATTACGGGTCTAAACAGAAGGACTTTGGTCCAAGTATTTTGGGTAGTTAACTCAGAGAGGAAAAAAGTCTTGCTTTCTAAATCTTGGCACATAACAAACATGGTATATTTAAAGCCACAATAAAGCCACAAGTTCCTTATTTGCAAATTCAGCAGTTAGGAGCCATGTCATCATTAATTTGGTGTTGTGCTTCTTTTGATGAAAGTCCAATATTCACTCTCCTCCAGCTCTGATTTTGGTCTCTACCAACTCCTGAGGGAATTATCTGTATCTTTAGGGGCTGAATTCTCTGTTATGTTCACCAGCTTGTCATTAACTGTGTCAACCCAGCCCATTCTCATCCTCAAGTCATGAAATAGCGAAGCTTGGTCACGCTCCTCGGCGTGTGATATCACACAAAAGGCATCCTTCAGCATCTTTATGAGATGCATCAGGCTTTCATCTAACTCAAATGTAAATCCATCCATGTCAATACCTGACACTGAGAGCAAATGACATAGTATAAAGACCAAGATAGCCCATGTAGGGTGAGAGTAAGGGGAGGTGGATGGGTCAAACAACTTTCACCCAGGAGACCACAGTTCATGTCCTATGTGGAAAAACGACATAGAGTAGTAGTTGAGTAGTTTTTGGTTAGATGCCTGAAACAAGGTCAGTGGTAAACACAAGCTTAAGAGGCTTTCACGTTTTGTTTTCCAACGAAAAACTTGTCACTAAATACCCCGCTCATGAACACTGAAGCTTCTGTGTGTCTTGAAAAACATAGCTGCTAATAAGTGGCTACATGACATTGTACCATGCCACGCCTGGCACAGCGTTACAGTCTTGTTATGGTGGTGACGTTAGGTCATGCGAGCACGTTTTTTCGTTTCTAGCCTAACGTTAGCTTTTCACTTCTGGCAATTGCATTTAGGCTTCAATAATCATGCAAGTGGTGTTCATTTACGATTATTATTTGGTTGAAACAAACATGTAGGTATCAGTGGCGGCTGCTGGTCTTTCAAACAGGGGAAGCTCACTTTAAATTTACATCATAAAATTTGTCATATTGTA
>JAPZEB010000022.1:7121129-7136293 GCA_029783705.1 Chaetodon striatus
CATATATATGGCACTTATAAATCTACATGCACATGTAAATGCATGTATGCACTCAACATTCAATATGCAAGAGCTATTGTATGCCCAACATATTTTTAAATAAGATCTTACATGGCCGGACATGTCATATTAATTCTCCAAGGCACTATGTGTTGGAGTTTACCTCAAAGGGAGTCTTTTTTTTGCACCAACTGTTCGCTTGCTATAAAACAGATTTTTCTATTTATTATAATGAGCTGTGCTGTCAATATCCACAAACCAAAAGGCAACCAGCCAGAAATATTTCAGTCTTCAGACTTGGAGCTTCAATAACATAATCACAAAAACTCATTTTCTCTCCTGTAATATTAAGGAAGAGGTGATTCCTGGCCTCATTAGTTATTCATTGCCTCTAATGTCCGAACATCTGGTCAGTGACCACCGGTGATCCTTGCATAACTGCTGCTCCCCGTATCACCCTGACCACCAAAAAATCCATTTAGGCTGAAGTCCAGGAGCCTGCAGGGTTTCTCCTCCAGCAGCTCTGCATCCTTTAGCTGATCAGCAGCTATTCAAGGTAGCCAGACCTCCTGCCTCCAGCTTATGTACTGGAAATCAAAGGAATCACACACCGGAAATCACTTCAATCTGTATGATAATTTGAGAGTCTCATCTGGGATTTAGTGTATCGGTCGAGTTCAGCGGCAAGAAAGTGTCAGATTGGTTGGTGATTTAATCTACATGATGCAGTCAAAGTAATGTATATGGTGCAGCAACCTTCTGTGAAAAGCACTCCATAGACTAAACGAATAAAAATCTGGTCCCTTTTTTTAATGCACACAGGAACCATACCTTTATACTCTATGTTTGAAGCCAGGGAGCTTTAAGGAGCCTTAGAGTTCTGTGTTGTAATACATGGATCATATCTGAGGTGAGCACTGATACCATTTCAAAGAATCTAAAGACACAAAGCCAACTGTGTGCTACACAAACTGGCAAGTAAAATTGCCAGTGAAGGATCCAAATTCTGAAAATGTCTTAAAGTGAAAAAGTCACTAAGAAAAGAGCAAAGATCCGAGCGGTGTACGTCCTGCAGCATCTGAACAGATCTCTCAAAAGCCGAAGCACCTGAGAGCAGCAGGATTTTAGCAAACAAGAAAAGCCCATTTGGACTATCACAGTGCAGCCCTTCTCTCAGAGGAGCTTTCAAAGTCTGCTCATGAGCAGCTTGCATGTTGGCTGGGAATGAAACTTTAATTATCGTGATGCTCCCTTCACATTCCTCAGTCTGACCAGTGATCAGGGCCCCCCCTCCTCCCAATCGGGAGCCACAGGAAGGCAGGTTAATAGGGGTGCGTGTTTGACTGCCAAGTAAATCGGGTGTGCTACAGTGGGGTAGGAAATCAAAATCCCTGTTCCAAAAAATGCTTTTGTGGAGAACAAAATAGGGTGAAATATTTAAGTGGCAGCAAATAAAAAATTAAAACCCTATTTGACATGATTTCTGGGTTAGTTTGTGATTTATAGCCAGTGATCGATTGGTAGTCTATATTAACTCATGATAATACGGGAGTCAAAGCATAATTCAACTTTTGGTCGTAGTTTTGGCCATCATTTCTACTAATAAAGATAGTAATACACTCACTAGTAATGGCTAAGATTTGGGATGTCAGCATGACTACAAAGAAGTCCTATGGGACAGGAGAGACGAGGTTTCAGACAGATCGTGAATAACAGTTTAGCCATATATACATACATATATGCATATGTATCCATGCATATGTATGTATGTGTACATATTTATGTCATAAATAAAGAAATATCTTCGACTATTTCCATGCACACAAAAGGATTACATATCCCTCTCACACTGTGTTCACAAATTTGTTAAAGTACATGTTAGCGAGTAGTTGCACTTTTGCCAAGATAATCCATCTACCTGACAGGTGTAGCATATCAATATGTTGATTAAACAGCATCATTACTACACTGGTGTGCCTTGGGATGGTCATAATAAAAGGTCAGTCTAAACTGTGCATTTTAATCACACAACACAATGCCACAGATGCCACAAGTTGGCAGTACATCCAACCAGCCTCACAACTACAGACCATGTGAAGCCACACCAGCTCAGGGCTTCCACATCCAGCGTCTTAGCCTGCAAGATCATCTGAGATGAGCCTCGTGACTGCTGATGCAACAACTGGATAGACACCATCTCAGTGAAGTTCATCTGCACGCTCGTCGCTCTCAACAGGGTCCTGACCTGACAGCAGTTTGTCACCGTAACCAGCTTGAGAGGATACTCACCAGGCCTGTTGCCCATTGAGTATGTTTGGATGTATGTTTGGGATTTGGATGTAAGAAAAAGGTTGAGGAAGAACTTTCATTTTCCAAATAAGGTTAGCTAACCTGGAGGTTTGTTTGAATCTCATTTGATTGCTTGTGTTCTTTTTCCCATATAAGGTCGTAGCAATCTTGCCATATCACTAAATTTAAGTTTTCCGTAGTTTAAATATCACTCATTCTTGCAAGAAGTTGGATGTAAAAACTCACTCTCATATCTATACATGAATGAATGATTAGCCTGGCTTCGCATTGAGACTGGAAGCAGGTGGAACTAGCTTACCTGGCCCTGTCACAAGTTCAACACATACACCTACTAGTGACTCTAAAGCTCAGTAACTATTATATCTAATTTCTTTAGGTACAAAAATGGTATATAAACCACAAGCTATAGTTTCATACACTGTATGTTATGTGCTTTGACTACTCAATCTGTCTGTGACTTTTAGCCTCATAGAGCTAAGACTAAGACATACCCTTTTTTCACCCAAAGTAGCATGTGTGCACAGGGTCTTTCAATGCAGGAAAACCTGTTAAAAATAGCAGACAACAATTGACTGTTTTCCCATTGCCAGTAGGCCAAAGGTGTGTATACTGCTCTGCAGCAGGTCAGTATGCCTTTCTGTGTATGCTTTACTGGTCAGTCACATTCAACGTCACCGATGGGCTGTGAAACGGGATAGAAAACAGTAGAAAGCAGCATGGAGGCTTGTAAGAATGTAATTGTGGTTACTTCATTTTTATATCTGTCAGTTATTATGTCTCTCACACTAACTGCCGACTTATTTAGAACAATGTTTGCATGCTGCTTGAGCAGATGCGGACAATGTTTTCTGGTGGCCTGTTATTGCACTGTGCCGACAAAGGGACTTAAATTAGCATCTCCACCCAGATGTTGTATTTCCATCCGGAACTGATATCGTCTCATGCCTACTGAAAAGTCATTTGACCCGGGACTGAATGCCCATTGTACCCTTCCCATTAAATAAAAAAAGGCACATTAGTGGGTGTTAGTGGATTTTTTTGTGCAGTGGGAAAGGGGATTATTAGGGGCTAGAATTTTTTGTACAATCTGTGACAGTTCCAGATAATGTGCCAGGCATTTTTCAGTAATCTGCTTCATCAACTAACATTAGGTAGTGATGGACTTTGTCCCTCTCTCCTTGAGAAATACTCTTATCTGGTATGGTATTATCAATTTAAGAACACAGAATTGCAATGAAATAAGTGATATGGTTTACATGTCAACCAAACAGTTTGCCTTCATGTCAACCAAACAGTTTGCCTTCAAATATTCAGTAAAAACTAAACAGAAATGATCTCATTTCTGTAGTTTGTAAACACCAACAGTGACTCAGAGTGAGATTCAGATTCTGTATACAACATTAATAATACAAGACAATAAAATCTACCACAAATGACACATTTAAACCGCTCCCAAATACAAAAAATGTACCCTGGGATCTATGTATATAAATCAACAGGCGATGCTCTTCTCTTTTAGCAAAATCCTAAATGACTGAGTTATTTTTTTCCATCTTGCCATGCTCTGCCATTTCTCCTCTAATCATCACACTGTAACCTGTGACAGGTTGTTGTGCTACCATAGCTATTGCGCATTCACATATATGTAGCTTTTTGTCAAGCTGCGAGCATCACAGCATGGTACACATATACATAGCTACGGGTCACATAATCATGGCAAAACCTCCCTCTGGCCACCAATTTAGACTTGCCATTAACATGTGAACTGATACCCCCAAACAAGAACCATAACATATACACATATACAATACATACACACACCCACACACATCTCCACAAATGATGCAATACATAAAACAGGAAAACAAATGCTGAGACATACACAAGCATACACATATACACATCAAATAGGAGTATGACCAGAGGTGGGTGGGACAAAAAACAAGTAACAGCAAAAAGTTTTGGAAAATAAAATTATAATATCAATAGATACTAGCTGTAATGATTGCAATAGTGATGAAAGTAAATATTTATATAAACATATGATATATAATTCTTCATCAGCATAATAATTTGGTCCTGACGAGGCTGAATCTGATCCACCCGGCACTTACCAAAGGTTTATGACAAAATCACTTGACAACACTGACTCCTGTGTGTGCACAGTGAGAGAGGAGAGGGAGAGACACGGGGGTGCTCGCGGAGAAGCCGCTGAATGAGCTCCCTCTGAGCAGTAACACAGTTGGAGAAGTCTGGGGCTGTTTATAAAACATTCAGAATGCCCAGGCCTAACAACGCCACAGTTTATTCCGCACTGCTGAAGCTGCTCCTCTTTTTGGAACCACTGGGGAGTCAGTAATAATTTTGCTTTGAGCCATGCTTGTTGTTGCCATGGGTAACAGTATGATGTCAGCATGTCAACTAATTGACATATTGCAATATCACAATATGAATTTTATATCTTATTAAAAATAATACTGGTATTGTCGTGAACGAGATGATATGGCACACCCCTACATTCCAGTCAGTGGGACACATTTTGGACGTCACTGTTATGTGACACCCACTTTTCAACAATTAAGTCAAATTTCTCCCAGTGTTATACTATACGACTACCTATCCTGTTTCTCTCGCAAATACGTCATGATACTGAATTTAGACACTCTCAAAATACCATTTCATCCATACTTAAATACTGATAAGGATGTCCAAAACTGTGATAATAAGTGCCATGTTGTAGTAAACTTGATTTTTTTTTTTTTTTTTAATTGGAGATCACAATGTGTTTTTTTGTCAGAAAACAGAGACATAAAGGAAACACATAGCTTTGCTTCTTAATGTCAAATGCTCATCAAAGTCTTTAACCAATATGGTTAACTGGGTGTAAACATAAAACAAGCTGTTAAAATGCACTGCTTTATTGGCTCCCTTGGGACTTGTTATGAAACAACACCTACTGTATATGTACTGTATGTACAGTCTTTTGTATTTTCTGCATTACATCCCACACAGTGAGTGTTGGATTTTATTCATGACTTTCATTATGTGGCGCTCTGGAAACCACTTTTACTCCATGTGCAGCACTTGCTGTTATGAATGGTTTTGTTGCACTTTCAGTCACTGTTGCCTTCAGCTTGAGCGCCCAAATACCCCCCTCTGCATTCCCTGTTCTCTATCATGTCCGGCCCGGCTGCACAAAGCATATCCAATGGTAATTAAGGTCAGACAATTAGATTCAGCCAGCCGCAGTCCTGGTGACTTAATAAGTATAGACAATTATCTGAAATTAATATGATAGATGCCATTGTCTTCTGCTGCTCTGCTCAGTCAGATCTTGGCAGGGCTTCGGGTTATTACTGAGTATGCATCCACTGTATTAGTTTGAATAATGACGCTCACTATGCGGCTGTTGCCGTTTCATCACAGAGAATGTGATTATTAGTTCGAGGTGCTATGTTCCCAGCTAAACACTCAGCACTCACCAGAGGGGCCAAGGTTGATGGCATCACTGCAAGGCTTGGATGCAGCGGGTGCTACGTGCTCAGTAAAGGAAATTCATAAATAAGCCTCAACCAGGATCCAAACTGCTGTGAGCAAACTACCTTTATGACTCAGATGCCACAGTTGAAATGGAATGAAATAAAAGAATTGTGGAAAATAAGACTTTTTTTTTTCCTATTGTGCAGTTTCACATAAAGCCTCTTTCTTTGTGATGGATAGATACCTGAGGATTTTTCAGAACACTGTGTGGCTTCTTCAAGTAGCATAAATCTCAGAGGAAATCACCTCCACAAGTGCGATTATACATTCAGGTTCAGATTTTGTCGAGCAATTTGCACTACAGAGTTCACTGTTTTTCAGGAGCTTTAGCTTTTGACACCTGTTGTCACACTGTGGTTTTACCATCTGGCACCCAATAACATTTGAAGAGCTATTCCTTGAGGACAGCAACAAAGGTACTGAGGGACATATTGCTGCAGCTGGTTCAGTCTTATAATGAGTGCTGTCAAGGATTTGCAGCACTGAACTTTTGCGCCCTGATCTGTGGCAGGTCACCGTCGAGTTCATATCAATAATTCATCATGCAGCTCAACTCCCTTCCCTGTTATGAAACAAATCTTGTTAGGAAGTCCTGCCAACACTGTCTCCATCTCACTACCCGACTTTATTTGTAACTCTCTCTGCTCAGACTAGAAATGGGGTGGAGAGGGGGGTTTGGGAAAGATTAGCCCAGTTCATCTACATGAAGCATTGGTTTGGCAGCAGGGATAGGAAAGAAGCTTGAAGCTGGTGTGTGTGATCTGAAGAATGAAGTCCCCCCACAATGGCTTACTTCTCCTCCCAGGGCTGGAATGGATGAGTTCATGAAAAGCAGATAGAGTGTGGCCCTTGCTCTTTATCCTCGCAGTATGGCTCCTATACAGCCTTCCTCTGGTTTATTGTGAAACAACCTGGAGCTGTCAGAGGCTCAGTGGAGACCCAGGGAGAGGAGGGCAGGGAAGTGGAACGCTGTACGGGATGGGCTGCTCTGATAAGATCCAGGGAGACTCCTTTGCCTCCTCCTCTGCATCCCCCACAGCTGGCAGCAGGCGACAGTAACCTTTCCCGTCAATGACAGTTGCTAAAAGCAGCGGGGGGATTTGGAGGCATTATGTTTGACTTCTTTCAAATTAGCACCGTTTTTTTTCTTTTTTTTTTTCCTGTTGTTGTCTTCTCCTGGCTCTGCTTATCAAGGTGGCCGCAATCAGTCAATTCACCGTGAATAATTACACGCCTGGGGATATTGAGCGCACGTTGAATGTTCTGTAAACACTTTACATAATGCTCAGGTATTCATAAAAACCTCAAAACAAGTTAAGACATGAACAAATCAAACGCACCACTTGACACTCCTTACGGGGGGACTTCAAACGTCTCAGGCCTTGATCACACTGCTCCAGTTTAAACGAGATCCATCCACCAGAGTAAAACAGGTCTAACAGTTCCCCTTATATTAGCTTGCTAATGAGGTCCCAGTGTGATACTTTTTAATGAAACCATCCAGGAGGCCAATTGTCCATAACTAATTATCATATGCTAATTGGCGCGCTAAAGTGCAGAAAGAGGACTGATTTTGTTTGTCTGCACCTCTCATTTCTTATTTCTCTCTGTGCGTGCATTGTATCAAAAGTCCTTAATGAGTGTAATTATGGCTAAAAGACGGCACAACTCAAATGCTTCTTTAATATGATTACCACCGCACTGCCTATAAACAACAAGGATCCAGCTGCATGCAGGGTGTGTAATTTGGAAATGTACAAAATGTTAACATCCAGCTAATAATAACCTTGGGGGTGTACCTCAGAGAAAACAATAGCTTTGACTGCTCTCCAGTCAAACTGATGTGTGATTATTATTTCGATCACAGCATCTCGCTCTGTCTGCGGTGGTCTTGATAAGCCAGGTGTAACAAATTCTTCTTGCAATATTGCACATTATCCTCATTTGCCACCCCCTGGCACTCTGAGGTATGAAATAAGGTGAAGAAGAAATCTCCTATAGATCCCACTGATCTGAGAAAGAATGAGCCCTGATGAATAGCACCATATTGAATTACACTCAAGAAAAGAAGAACACTGGGCGGCAACCTGGCAACGGACCATATTGGTTCAGTTCTGGTTCAGCGTGCCAGAAAATGGGACAGGGACCACAAACAAATACAAATAACTGCTATTGCTTTAGAGATTGCGGCTGACCAGCTCTGCAAACCGAATATAGCAATAGGTTCTGGTTCAGAGCGCAACACAAAGGCGGGTCCTGCTGGAAACATGCAGGGGGAAGCTGCTACCTAGTGAGAAATACAACATCAAGATTGGCCTCGTCATGGCACTGGGGTGGAAATAATCAAACTGGGATTCACATCGTGTCAAAAGGGATGCTTGACAGGCTAACCAAACAGCACAGACCAATTGGCAGTATCACATGGCGTCCATTTGTGTATGGTCCATGTGTTCTTGTGTGAAAATCCATACCACCCCCGCTGCTCCTCTTCGTCTGAGCATGTACACATGTCCAGATTCTATTTTGCTCATTTAGGTGGTCATTAGGCTTGTGACAATTTGCTATGGACGATGAAGCCTAGAGGTAGGACGGAGGTATCATGCTGGATCCCCATTAGCTCATTTGCGCAGGGTCATTAGACAAAGTGCAACCAGAAGCCACATGAGTTGTTTGCTGCACGGCAATGCACATCGCAGGAGGACTGGGGTCAACACCAGTGGCTGATAGGCTTTCCACACTCAGCAAATACAGTAGGGATATTTCAATGTTAATGATTATGGTGCACAGCAATTCTTGCGAAAAGCCATTAGAACAGTCAGGCAATGCTCACTGAGTTCTGAGTCATCTCCAGTGAGCAATTCTCTGCAGTTACTCCGGACAATGATTTTTGAAAGGTTTCTTCCTAGGTTGTTGAACAATGTGGTGTCGTCGGATAATGTCAGAGTTTGAACTAATGGCCGTGTCTGATTTGAAGCGTTTATATCAAGAAGCAAGCAGGTTTCTCAGTGTGCCTTTATGGAGCGTGACAAGTCATTCAATCAGGGGAGTCAACATGCAGTACATCACTGCTCAATTACATTAGCACGTATGTGAATTACCTTCTACTGCAGTAAAATACATTAAGCTAAAAATAGAATGGGAGACTTGGGTGTCTTGGATATTTGGGAAAACTAATGACCCGTGCTGCCTCCAATGAGCATGCTCATTTAAACCCTGAGAAATATTGTCAGTATACTTGTTCCCCACAGCAATACAAGCTAGTATGGGCTTGATGGATGGCAGCTTTTCATTGGCAATCCATCATGTCATGTCAATACATTCCGAGGAAGAAAATATGTTTATGCTGAGACTGCTATGTGTAATGGAGTTGTTCAATGAGGGGACAGTGTGTTGTCTGTTGAGCAACGCAGTGGTGGACCATTGTGAGTTTGCCATATCCTTATCGTCAGATAACCTGCTTCTGTGGTTCCCAATTCTTTTCTCCCAGTGGTACTGTACCCACGCCTGCACCTAGACCCGCTGATGTAGAGCTGTGGCTTCTGAGAACATATCGACTGGCCAATCTGAGAAAGAGGCAGAATTTCAAACAGGTTCCTGAAAACCGAAGGCTAAAATCATCCATCACCCTGGGCTGCTTCAAATGCAGACATCAAAAAAGCTACCTTATGGATTGATCTTGGTGATCATATAATGGATTTCGCCAGTGCCAGACTGACGGCTGTAATGGGTTTCTATGCCGGCTGGCTATCGGAAGTCTGTCAGTTGCACCGGCTCTCCATGGAGCGCTCCATACATTTGCCGGAGGCTCCTTATACCTGCTCTTGGGGGACCATATAGTAAATTGACTTCAGAAGCACTCAAGGAAACAAGAGAAAGAAACATCAGCAACTCCTGTAGGCAGAAAAATACTACACCCTGACATCTTTTTGTAATTCATGTCTACCTTGCACAGATGCTGCAGTGTAGATTTTCTTTGCTCAATATTTGCAGCTAAAATTCTTATGTTCTCCGAACTCTCTGCAGAAAATGACCGTATTTAATAATTCACTCCCAATTTGATACAGAATGTTCACTGAGTCAACAGCAGATAACCGCAGGCTGTTTTGCATTATAATGAATTAGTTACATGTGAATAAAATTAAGCAAATGGAGCACATGACAGAATTATGTGAACAGCGTTCTTGAGATGGAACAATTTCCTTTGCAACCCTGATGACTGATTTTCCAGTTAAGTGAGCGGCTGGTGCATTTGTCCTGTTCATTGACAGTAACCCGTCATTTGCAGCACTTAATCTAGCCGAGGACAGAGCACAGCTTTCAATTAACTCGTCAAATAAACCAAGTGACACATCCATCATGTGCTTGGCTCCGGTACGCTGTTTTTTTTTTTTTTTTTGTCCTTAAAAATCCAAACAGCAAATTATGTTTCAAACCACAATGCTGGGACACATTTATCTTAGGAAAGAAAATAAGAGAATCTCTTTCCATATAAGGGGTCTGCAGAATATCATGATCATGTTTTGTGTGCCTCACTCTTTATTTGCAACTGTGGAACATGGAGTGACTTGCTGTTCAGTTTCTTTTCCTGTCATTTTTTTGTGTCTTAAAATTCAAGCAACTGATCCCAGTGCAGTTTCACACCGCAGTGGTAATTACACCAGACATTTTCCCTGTGTGACTAATTGCATCAATCATGTACATCATCATGCATCAATCATGTACCTGGAGGAGACGGCACCTTGGATTCCCGCAGCAGCTGATTACTGCACACAGAGACCCAGCAGACAGCTCTGCTCTGTCCAGCTGGACTGCGAAGCATGCTGGCAGCAAGCTTGAACAAGGAGCATCTCCTCCTTCCATAACAGCTCACATCCTCCTCAGTCAGCTTATCAGGTTGACCTTGACTTGGCAGCTGAGGGGTAGATCTCTCACCTTGAGATGGATAGCATCCCCCCAAGCAGATGGCAGACGCAGATGGTAGGCCTATCACGATAGCTATGTTATAGACTTATCGTACAATGTATGGACATGACCTCTTGATATCATTTTGCTGACCTGGATATTGCCGGTTGTGTTTACATAAGAATGTCACTATTTTGCCAACATTTTGGCCCAATCCCATTTTTAATTTCCAGTTGTGGTGATTTATTCACAACTTAAGATTCATGCTATCAATCAATCAAACAAGTCATCAAATATAAAATAACACTGCTTCATTACTTGCCAACTAGCTGTGTTCTGCAGGCTAATATTAGCAACCTGTGATCCTACCCTGCCAGTCTGCACTGATATTAGAGGAGAAGTAACAAGTGCAGCAACTTAGCTGCTGGACCTTAGTGAAATATTCAGGCAACATGGAAATCTAACGATAAAGCAAGGAATCTGTGTGTGTGTGTGTGTGTGTGTGCGTGTGTGTGTGTTAGTGTGTTGTTTGCATATCTCAAGGACTGTTAATCTGATCAACTTCACACTTGGCGGGTGAATTGCTGAAGACCCGGGGACGTGCAGTGTTGCATTAGGTGCAATTTGGACAAGCAACATGTTCAGTATCAATAAGCTTTGAATAAACAAGTGTGCACTGCTGTGCGACTCTGTGCAGTGGCAGTGGGGCTTCAGGGCTCTGCAGAAAGTAGAGCATGTCTTCAACAATGTAAGCAAAGACTCTGTCACTCACTACAGTACATTCAACGACAGATGACGAAAGAGAGACCAGAGATGTTACATTGTAGCAAACTCAAACATTTCAAGCATCAGCGATGTAACTTTCGGAATTAACGGTTTTGCCCCCACACCCTAGGAACCGCAGGGCTCTGCAGAGTTAAGCAGTGTGCCGTCCATAGCCGGCTGTTGCCTGTGTCCCAGCTGCAGCTCATTGACTGATGGACGGATGTACTGACGTTACAACCAAACTCTCCTTCACCAACCCTAAGTGGTAGGGGCAAGGCAGTGGCGGTCCTAGCACATTTGATGCCCTAGGTGAGCATGCTAACCCTCTCTATCATTTTGTAGGCTTTGCTATGTAGTTAATGTTGTTGTGGCCTTATGTCATATTTTAAACATATTTTAAAAAATAAAGATTTAGATTTTTTCTTTTATTCCTCCATTTGTAGCGCCCCCTATGGATGACGGTGCCCTTAACATTAACCTCTACAGCTTATGCCACAGGCCTGCACTGGAACAAGGAGTGTATTGGGTGCAGCGATTCTCCCTTTCTGTAAAAAGAAAACGACACTTCCAAGACAGCTGCACTTTTGACGTGGAAGAGTTACAGTCCTGATAGTCTTTAGCCTGCCAACCCCTGGCAACAAGCAAAAAAGTCTGTCATTTGTGGTTTTACCCTCCAACAACATCATCCTTCACTCCATAAAACCACCAGCAAACTACTCAGCTCCCAGGCCATCTTTACCCGGAGGTCATTACGGTGTTCCTGTAGCTTCACTAAGCTTGTCTATTAGTTGGAAGAGGCATCACTTGGTTTATTTTATTGGTCAGGCTCAGTAATTTTGGGCTACTCCTATAAAGGTACTATAATTCTATATATCCTTTTTTGTATTAAGAGGTGTCATTTAGTCTTCTGAGAATGTGTAAATTATACTTACATGCTTACATATTCCAATTCCATTGTCTGAGTAATCTTAAGGGTTCATTGTTTTTTCAAAGGGGGTACTTGCATTATTATGCTATTATATTATCATTATAGCAGTGGCATAAATGGTCTAAAAATGACAAAAATATTGTTCAATTATTTCTGGGACAAAATATCATCCAACAGAAGTAGTTATCATGAGAGGCCTAGCAAATGGCTGTGTTGACACTATCCAGGTGAGACCTTCCTTATCAAGAGCCCCGGCATCAAAGTGTCAAGACCATATCGCAGCACAGCTGCCAGCCACCAGTCACATTTGGTCGAGGGGGTAGAAGAGCAATAAGGTCTTAGCCTGAAGAATAAATAAGAGATGAGCTAAATAAATAAGTGGAGGTGCTGGGATATTAATATTGCCAGCAGTCAGTGGTATAGGCTGGCTTACTGGCATACCACACAGCAGAGCCACAATTAGATACACTCATCTGCTTTGCCTCGGCTCTGTATGGGCACAGAGCAATCACGAGCACCTGCTGAGGCAAACTGGGAGACTAACAAAGTCTCACCTAATGCTTCAGACTTTATTTGAAAAACTGCAAGAGTCAACTATCTGCTGGAGGATGAATCCAAGTTGTCTTACATGAATATGGCATGGCTACTGCTGCAAGCCAGCGCTCTACACACTTACAGCAAATAAGCCTCCATGTAGATATTGCCCTCTTGTTTTAGCAGGCATGTTTAACACCATGCCAAAAAATTACCAGAGCACTGAATTGCTGATGGTGGTATAACAGGATTCTTTTCCATTAAGAAATAAAAGGTGTTTTTTTTTACTAAGTAACCTTTTTGGCGGGCTGCCTGGACTTAACATCTGGGATTTTAACTAAATTAGAACATGTAACTCCACGGTCCCGTTTGACTGAGCTCAAATCAGCTTAAAAGTTATGTTTCATGTCAACACATTATGGATGAATGGCTAAATAGGACAGATTAAAACAACACTCCAGTCGGTTATTATCAGAATCAACACGGACAGGCTGGAGTGATTTGGGGAGGATTTAAAAAAAAAAAAAAAGATGAAATCTTATAACTCAGAGGTTTTTCAAACACTAAGGCAGGATAGTACAGATACCGTGTGAGGTGAAAGGGACAGGTTGATGACAGTGTTCTACAAACAACAGCAAGTTACTCACTGTTGTTTGACCAGCTGATTTTTCACGCTTACCATCAGAGCCAACAGTTGCAGCAGACACTGCGGCAAGATGCTTTAAAGCTTAAGTGCCTGAATATCACAATTTGCGTCAAATATCATACTCCTTCACAGAGTCATAAGTCAAACTCAAAAGTCTCATCTGAACCCAGTCACATAAAGCAATATATTTACATTTGCAGTGACTCAGACTCTGTGTATATCATTATCTTTAATATGCATAAATCAATTTGCAATTCATAGAAAAAAAAAACACTCCTTATTAATCCAGAACGTATTCAAGAACCCTTATATTTTAAGTTTTCTTCCGTAGAAAAGCAATTTAATGATATCTGTCTGAAAATCCATGGGTACACTGCAAACAGGAACTGCTAACAGTTAATTTGGCATCTTTTGTGTCAAAATGTAAACAAATATAGACTAAACAACATTAGTCAAGTCGTAGCCCAAAGCTTACTCACTGACTCCATAGCAACTAATACTACTACTTTCTGTTAAGGATGCACGATAATATCGGTACGTCATCGGTATCAGCCAGTATTGCCTTTAAAATGAACTTTCTGAATCAGCCAACATGCTTTTTCTTATTTTTCACAATTAATAAGTGTTATATACATTGAGAAGTATTATATTTCCTGTTGCTATATGCTGTTGGGCCATTACAATAAGACTATGCATGCATAACATGATGTTAATTCCACTACAGAAGAGACTTGATGATCACTAAAATTAGGAACTGAAAAAAGTGGATCAATATCGGTTACTGGTCAAAAGACTTGTTACATATCATCATGTCCAATATTGAATCCAACATTATAATATCCAAAATCCAATACTGTGCATCCCTTGTAGAAGTAAGGCAAAAATAATAATTACAGGACAGTAGGACAGTCAGTAGTAGCAGTTGTCTTGATTTTGTCTGAGGGAGCACCCACTGTTATAACTAAGCAGTGCTGGTACCTCATTCTGGGTACTTTAGTCAGTGTGTCTACTAACTACTAACAAGGGCTTGGGAGTTTGGCTTATGCTCTGCTGTCAAACCTGTCTGCCAGACACTGGCAGCAGAAGTAACTGGGACTCACTTTTCTCATGAATGTCCACTGCTGTGCAGATGTTCCATATCTTCTGCACAATATTGTATCCAGCTATGGTTGCATGGAACTCACTTCAAGCTAGGGCTGCAACTAATCATTGTTTTTATTGTTGATTAATCTGCCAATTATCTTCGCAATCATTCCATTAGTTGTTTGGTATAAAAAGGGTCAGAAAATGGTGAAATATGTCGATCAGTATTTTCCAAAGCCCAAGATCCTAAAACGTCTTGTTTTGTCCACAACAAAAAGATATTCAGTTTTATAAAAAGGGTGCTTCCCATCCTTAAATGTGATTGGCTAGACCGCGTTCCATGCCATGTAAAATCAGTGTAACCCACTGGTAGAATCTTAGCGTCTGTGTTGCTTGGCAACCATTCTGTCCACTCGATCTTGCTTGGTGGAAGAATGAATAGTTCTCAATTTTATT